>BSBK01013677.1:90000-125988 GCA_027943335.1 Chamaecyparis obtusa | reverse complement strand
AACCCTATGCCACCAAGTTATATTTATGTATCCCATCAAATTGCCTAGAAGCCACAGGGGTTGTATTATATTCACAACCATCATAATAGGGGTTATTGGGTTCGTTATTGAGAAGAAAGTATTTCATTTTGATATTTTCAAAATTAGATACGTTAAAAAATTTTCCAATAATGATTTGCAGAATGCAATCATGTGAAACACAAACTAATATTATTATTTTTATTAGAAGAGGTCAAAATAATATTCAAAGTATTATTATGAAATTTGCATGTTCATCACATGTGCATATACCTTCTCTAATCACACAACCAATGAATAAAATGTCTTTAACAATTGAAATGTCTCAAGTAGACAAGATTCTCAATGGAACTGCTATGATAACATATAGATACAAATAGGAGATTGGAGTTGATCAACCTTCACCTATGCATATAAGAGTTGACCAAATAAGGTATATGTACAGGTGACAAATATGCAAATTTGACCAAGCATTACTAGGAGGTAGACCCAACAACAAATGGACTTGTGATTATTTTCACAATAGTAAATGTGTTGTAGTAAGCTCTCAATAGTACTTAGGAAAATTTGCATGTTCATCACTTGTGCATATAAGAGTTGATTAGATAAGGTATATGTATAGGTGAAAAACATGTAGATTTGACCAATCAATACTGGGAGCTAGACGCATCAGCAAATTGACTTCTGATGATTTTCACAATAGTACATGTGTTGCAAGGTAAGCTCCCAGTAGTGCTTAGGAAAATCTACATGTTCATCACCTGTGCATATGAAGTGGCTCTAATGGAAGATACAATCATTAATGAAAGGTCACATAACCTCTCTTTTGGTCTTTGTTTCAATCAATTTTAAATTAAGTTTTGACACAGATATCAAAGTTTATGTGAAATAGAAAACCCTGGGCCTAGGGCTTCTAGTGCATGGAGAAAGATTTAAAATATTTTTGTTCCACATCCAATATACCCTCAAACCTCATTGGTTAATGGGAGAGGGGTTGTAATTTATGTCTCCATGTTTGCAAAAGACCATGCCTCTATTGGCACATGCATTGGGTGAATGGAAGAACTATGATCTTGTCTCAGACTAAGAAATGGTAGTAATTAGTGGAGTGTGAATGAGTTTATTCATTTAATGATATTTGATTTAACTCTTACCATTGGAGATGCAATTGAATCTAGAAACAATCACCCCAAAACCAAAATAATGCAATCTAGTTGATGTCTATGACATATTACACAAATTTTGTTAACTTTAGGACTAAAAGTAGTTATAAGTAGAGAGAAATTGACATGTACGGTGAGCACTCAATCAGTAGATAAAGGGGACTTAGGCCATCCATTGATAGGTTGAGTGAGGAGGAACTTTTGTCCCATCTTTGAGTGATAGCAGCATCAACCATACTATCAATTAGAAGAATGTCCTTTGTATATGTTATTTTTAAAATTAAATAGATTAAAGGGTCAATTCTTAATTTTTTAATAAGCGTTAGTGTACCAAATGTGTTTTAGTGGTTGGTGGAAAGATAAAACATATTTAAGTTTCTTTGTGTGACTGTCCCAGAGAGTAAATGTATGACTACCATAGTTGACAGTGAGTTGATTTTACATAACTTAATATGAAGTCAATGTTGGATTGACAGGGTGAATTAAGGGGTTAGTATTGTGTTGAAAATTTGAGGGGTTACTATTGTAATAAGTTGGGATCCCAAGAGGAAGGGATAGTGCCTATTGAGGTTTGTGGAAGGTTTTTTGTAGTGTGAAGATAGTGGGACAACCATAGTCCATTTAATTGTTCAATATGTTGAAAGAGTTTGTTCATTTAATGTTATCTTCTTGCGAGGATCTATGTTAACTTTTCCAAGGTTTTATTTTAGACATTTATGGATTTTAGACATCTCTATGTTATTTTTTTCTATGTTCTTCTCCTTTTCCTTTAAGATAATTACTTCTCTATTGATGCAGAGGTGGAGTGTAAGACTCTCTAAGCCCATACCCTAATTGAAATACATGAACAATCAGTCAATTAGTAAGACAATTTCTCACATCAAATATCCTTCACAAGTATCCACTATCTAGGCTTCCCCAAATGCACCTAGAGCCTCCAAGTCATCAAATTTTCAAATAGGATTTCCACCTTTGTTCTAACTCCTTAGAGCACTTTAACCAGGTTCATATTCCATGTTTCACCGACCCACCAAGTCTTGTCAACTGATCCTCCACACAACTCACTTCAATAGCCCTTAGGCTAATAAACTTCACAGCAAAAAATCTACCTTTTTCTCCCAATATTCCCAAAAAAAAAAAGGAACTCTTTAATAATTTAGATACCCTTTTTTATTCCCTAAATCCTACCCCAATTTCAAGGCACACTCTTTTGGACCATCTATCAGATCTAATACCCTAGCACTCATAGAATAAGCCTAATTCCATCCAAATAACAAAGAAACTCATAAATATGTTCACTCCCCTACCTCCCAACCAATAAAATTTCCATTATAAGGTTTAAAACACAAGATTTTCATGTTTTTAAGGCTTCACCATCTACCCATTCTTCCAGCCACCAAACCCTTGTTCCTAGGGTCACACAACTAGGGCCTATTCAAAATAATCCATACCACTATCTCCAGATCAATATAATCACTCTAACACATCATTATGAATACAAAAATCTATATTCCATCATAAAAACATCCATTTCTTATGGCATTCCTTCACCATGATGACTGGTGTCAATTTTGGTTATTTTTCACACAATAATTCCACCTTTCTGTGGTCTCCAAACTCAACATCCCTTATCCCTACAATAAGAAAACCATGATACAAGGATATGTTACAAATTTGTATATCTCCCACCAATTACATTGGTAACAGGGGTAGGATAGTCAATCCCTTAAGGAGACCTCAATTGCAATTTAATGTTTGTGTCACAAAACTCAAGAATAGTCACAATGTGAGTCAATTACTTGGCATTAATAACAATCAAAATGCTAAAGTGAAAGCATAAAAATGTAAAGGAAACTCAAGGTAACATTCTTACATCATGTTCCAAACATAACATATTCCCAAATACATTTGAAGGCCCAATCCTGGCTGACTGTACCCACGGGACAATACACTATATGTAGAGAAATGTTTTAGTTTCTAGATTAGAAATCATTACAATACTCCTCCAATACACATCCAAATCCACACATTTTCCTCCACTCACGTGGATCTTCATTGAAATAAACTCTCATTCTCCAAAAACTCTTGACTAACTGTCTAAAATTGTATACTCTCTATTTCAAAACTAACTATCTAACAAAATATAATTAAAAGTGTTGTCAAGTTGACAACCAATGTTGTCAACTCGACAACATGAATCCAGTACTCCTTTTAGGACTTTTATAAAGGTTTTAAAAAAACTTTTCAAACCCCACTAACCTTCTAATCCCCATAGGAACCTTATAGGCTTTGAGTTGCATTAAAATGCAACTTTACATCTTTTTAGGCATTTTTGCACTTTTCAGTGCATTTACATATTTCAATGGCATTAATGGCCATATTATGAACATATACATCCTGATAGGTCCTTGACCTTTACATAAGTCCTTGGATAACTCAAGTGACCCCAAGGTTGCATCCTTAACCCTCATGCCATTTAAAGGCTTACATGACATCATTTGTGATCCCATTAACCATTGATCGCAATCATTACAAAATATAATGTAAACATAAAATGACCAATTATGGTCCACTAAAATGGAAAGTGACCTTAGATGGTTTTCTCCCATCACCATAGGATCCATACTGACCCTGGTACATATCCATGGTTCCGGCTCTACCCTTGGTGCTCCTGCACTAGCTATCTAATTTTTATTCTAACTTTTGGGTCAATCATGAGTGGAATTGATGTGATGAATCATTTGAATGCAAAAATGACATTTTTCTTGGTTCAAAAAGTGTTTTGGTTACTTAATTTGATGTGTACATCATGTTTGGGTCAAAACCTTGTGATTAAAAATGTACACCTTGTCTTGGGTCAAAAGGTACTTGTGTCTCTTCACTTGAGATGAACATTGGTTGGTATGAAATTTGTGACCTTTTAGAAGCTTGAGAGCTTGTTACAATTGGAATGATGTCTAAATGTACCTAAGGATATAGGAGGCATATGCAAAATATAGTTTTTTTTAGGATTTTAGTGGTTTTTGAAATGATATGGAAATTAGGATATGAAAAGTGCAACTTGTTTTAGATTTTTGAAAAAGTTTGAAATGCAAGAAAATGAGTATGTTTATGGAGTTTTTGAAATGATAATGCAAAATGAAATTCTTTTTTTGGATTTTGAGGTTTTTGAAATGATTATGAAAAACTTAGGATATGCAATCATGCAATGTATGTAAAATATGTAAAAATTAAAGGATAAATAACCAAGTAAAACCTATCATGAAAAATATTAGGCATTTAATTAATGATAGAAGGACATGTGCGGGCCTCACCATTAAGGTCATTTGGAGAAGAAAAGGGGTTGTGAATGAGTTGAAGTGTTGGGTGTGTGCAAATGGGCATTGTTAGAAGGATTGTGGAAGCCTTTAAGAGGTGATTTTCATTACAAAACAACAAGATATGAAGAGTTTCAGTATGAGAAGGTATGGGTCCATTACCCTATGTATCAAAATCATACAAAAACCATCAATAACATTCAAGATACCCCACTACTAAATTATGACACCCAAGTTGAGAGATTTATTAAATATAGATTTGTAACTACTATTGCCAACTCCCTCTTCATAAAAGGAAAAATTCTAATATCAAAATTTGAAGCATGTTGTTTCTCCCAAGGAAGATGAAGAGCATAAGGATGAGGAGAATTATGGTAGAGGAGAATTGACCAAGAAAATACCAATTTGAATACCCAAATATTCTGGTAAAGTCTTATATGCACATGTGAAGGCTGATCAACTCCAATCTCTTAACAATCATAACAATAATAATATTAGTTTTTGTTTTACATGATTGCTAATGCGGAGGAAATCGATGGCTATTCATACTCTGCATAACCTTTAAAATATTTAAACACCAAAACATACTCTATGATCATAGATTTGAGGCCCTCGATCTTTTATTTTTCCAAAAATAATAATAACAATATGAACTTTATGTTTAACCGATGAAACAAGCTCACCATAGACTGAGATTAGATCCACCACTTTTTCTTCCGAGTGAGAATTGAGTCACGCGTTGGACAGGATATAAAGATTTGTGCCTGGTTTTATAAATGATATTCAATATCATTTGGCTACACCAAATGTACGTAATTCAGCACTTAGAGCTCTTGAGTCTCCTTCCAAATTGCTTGTCCAAGTATTTCCCTTTAGCTAGCTCATGACATAAACAAATTTAGTAATCTTTTGTTAACTTGGGTCACAACTAGTCCATGTAATGGTTCTTTAAAAAACCATTTCAATACATATTCAAGAACTAAAACTTAGCATATAACTTCACTCTTCTGTCATATACAACCATTCCACCACTCCATTTGGGAATGAAATAATAAACCCAAATATAAACAAAAATAGGCTATGTAAATATCATTTATTCATAACTCAGAGAATCTAATATATAAAGCCATTAAATCTTTTCCACAAAAACTCATATCATTCACTATGAACCGATACACAACAAGGAGTTGAATGTTATGTTGTCATGACATCCCCAAATCGAGACTGTCATTTAAAAAAAAAATGGATTCATACTGTTGTTACATTCTACCATTTAAGTGAAACCGATTCATTGAAATTCTGCAATAATATAAAATTGAAAACAAGAAAATCGATAGCATTTCATTGATATAGAGATCGTCTAACTTGAACTGTAACGAACATTCATATTCTAGATAGAAAGATTCAAAACAACTTGCGATTAACACTAACCTCATTAAATTAATGTCTACAGATTACAAATCTATGGCTCTCTGGTTGCCGCTAGAGAGCTGTTTTAATTCTCTTTAATCTTCTATCCCTTGCTACCATAACTCTCTCATAACAATTACAATTATTTCTCTTTATAGATATTTTTGGACAGTTATAAAAAACCGTCCATCTACCCGATGACCCATCATACTCCCATTTGGTTTTACAAATATCAAATAATTTCATTGCACATTAATGAATATACCATTCTTTGACATGGTTTCATGAATTTTTAAATGAGTTCATTAAATAGTCTTCAATGATTGCGGTGGCCCTACACCATACTCCTGAGCTTTAAAAATTTCCATGTCCCATGGAAATTCTTTGGTGAGAATGTACAACAATCGTTTGCCTCTTGGTCTTCACTTGATCAATGCCTCCGTTGATTCCTCTATCTCGTTCAACTGTGACTCCTACCCATGGATTTTATGCTGGTCACCTCCAATGGTGCTTTTGCCATTGCATAATCTACTCATTCATGCTGCTACAACACCCTTTGTCCCTCACCTATGAGTCCAATCATGCCTCTCTCCCTAGTTTGTTGGCAACACTCAAAGGACCATCATCTCTAGCCCTAGATCATCTCTCATGATCCTCTTGGTAGACCTTCCTATCCACCCACTTGCAGCTGAGAAAACCGGCACCAACTTGCAACCAAAAACTTCACCACGAGAACCCACATCAACCACTACCTGGTGTAGATTTCTACTACACACTGAGAATCTTCTGAGCTTTGATACCAATTGATGCAGAGGACATTGATGGCTATTCATACTCTGCATAACCTTTAAAATATTTCTTCTTTAAACACCAAAACATACTCTATGATCATAGATTTGAGGCCCTCGATCTTTCATTTTTCCAAAAAAAATAATAACATCATGAAATTTCTATTTCAACGATGAAACAGGCTCACCACCAAAAATTTTACCTTCACCACAGACTGAGATCAGATCCACCACCTTTTCTTCCATGTGAGAATCAAGCCACATGTTGGACAAGATATAAAGATCTGCACCTAGTTTTAGAAAAGATATTCAATATCATTTGGCTACACCAAATGCATGCAACTCAGCACTTAGAGCTCTCGGGTCTCCTTCCAAATTGCCTATCCAATTCTTTCCCCTTAGCTACCTCATGCCATAAACAAATTTAGTAATCTTTTGTTAACTTGGGTCGCAACCAATCCATGTAACTATTCTTTAACAAACTGTTTCAATACATATTCAAGAACTAAAACTTAGCATATCACTTCACTCCTCTGTCATATACAACTATTTGACCATTCCATTTAGGACTGACATAATAAACCCAAACATAAACAAAAATAGGCTATGTAAATATTGTTTATTCCTAACTCATAGAATCTGATATATAAAGCCATTAAATCTTTTCTGCAAAACCCTATATCATTCACTATGAACCGATATACAATAAGGAGTTGAATGTTATGTTATCATGACATCCCCAAATCGGGACTGCCATGTTAGAAATAGGGAATACTGAGAGGGGCAGGGGGGGGGGGGGGGGTTGAGTTAGTATTCTACAAACTTTTACTTTTTCCCAATTATGGATATAACATATAATCTTAATGCATGCATAACATAGTAAGGTAAACAATGTGCATAGCAATAAAACAAAACAACTCATGTAACACATTATTTGTTCTCGAGGAAACCCTAGGCAAGGGAAAACCTTGGTGGGGATGGTACCCACAAAGATCCACCAATCAAAAGTATCATGTTAAGGATGTTGACCTTGTTAGGAGTCTATTACATGTATATAGTGTCTTAGTCCTGATTAAAGGACTATAGGCCTTGTTAGAAGCCTCAACCCTGTTAGGAGTTGGCAGTACAAAATATGATTACCAGATGAGCCCACTACCCAAACAAGTAATATACAATATCTACTGATTAAAAAAAGAGGTCAAGGTACATAACCTTATACTGCTTGCATCAATATCTCTTCGCTGCTCTTTCACTATCAATATTACATATACATCATATTTCGCATCATATCACTATATTTTACAATTACATTTATACAAGTTATTAAGGCTAATAACTCTTCCGGTCAACTTGCATATTAAAAAATATATTTATCCAAGGGTTAACATCTATGATGTCATCCCTTTATATTGTTAAGTCATTATTTTGATAAAAAAAATAATCCCTTAACTCTTTATCAATTTTGTCTTCATATTATGCCCTATCAGCTTGACACTGTCTTTAGTAAAACTATCATAACTTCTTCTGTACATGCCGCACTGACTTGCACTCTGAGGTTATTCTTTAATAGTCACCATAGTGTCTGTGTTCAAGTGCGCAAGCACTGAACTTACTCCAATAAGCATCACCAAACAAAACTATCATCAGGTTTACTGGCAAAAACACACTGTCTCATACTTAGACAATTTTGCATTGCACTTTGACATACTAGCTTTCTGACATGTACGATCTTCATGTAGATCATATGTTTCCATAATGACAACATCTATGTAACCAACTCAGCCAAATTGCCAACATGTCATTAAAAAAAAAACTGATTCATACTACTATTACATTCTTCCATTTAAGTGAAACTAATTCATTGAAATTCTACAATAATATAAAATTGAAAACAATAAAATCGATAGCATTTCATTGATATAGAAATCCTCGAACTTGAACAGTAAAGAACAGTCACTTTTTGGATAGAAAGATTCACAACAACTTGAGATTAACAATAACCTCATTAAATTAATGTCTGTAGATTACAAATCTATGGCTCTCTAGCTACCACTAGAGAGCCATTTTAACTCTCTTTAATCTTCTATCCGTTGCTACCATAACTCTCTCCTAACAATTACAATTATTTCTCTATATAGAGATTTTTGGAAAGTTATAAACAACCATCCATCTACCCGATGACCCATCATATTCCCATTAAGTTTTACAAATATCAAATAATTTCATTGCAAATTAATGAATATACCATTCTTTGACATGGTTTCAAATTTTTTTAAATGAATTCATTAAATAGTCTTCAATGATCATGGTGGCCCTGCACAAATTGCATTCCCGAAATCATTACAGGAAAAAAATTGAATATATCTAAATGGAATACTTTGTGGTTAACATACTTAAATGGAATACAACTAGAAGTACCAAATGATGAATGCTCACTTATTGTAATGGAAAAGTGATGTAGGAGCATCCTGGGTGTAAGAGAAATCTTGCATCACCCAAAAATGTTTTTGTTTGCTTTTCAATAAGGGCTATCTTGTCTAGAGTTGCTATTTATAGAAAATTGCTATTTTTAGTAAGTTGGTCATATGATCTCAAAATGTTCTAATTTCACATGTGAAGGTTCATCTCAGTCATATCAGTCTGCCAGTAATGTTTCATGGCTAGATCAGGTCTAGTTTTGAAGATATGGAAGATTTTTGGTATTGGCAGTGGGGTATAGAAAATTTGAACTCAATTTTGAAGGCTTTAGAGGCCCAGATGAGGTCAAAATCTGGGTGATAGGATCTTACATGAGCTAGGCCTATAGAGCACTTCGTGGCATTTCTAGAATGGGGTCATAATAGTCAATCGGGTCAACTAGTGATGACTTATGATCTTCGGAAGTTGGGTCACCTGAAATGGTAGAAAATAATTTTCCTTTAAAATTTATGTTTGGGTTTCAAAAGTTATTTTGAGCTGAATTTGATGTAATAAATTGTAAAATAAAATAATTCTAAATTTGGTCGGCCTTGTTGGCTAAATTTCTGGAACCTTCTCAGGCAGTGGAAATTGTCTATATAAAGAAGGCCCGTAGTGTTGTCTAAGGTCATTCTTGGTAGATCTGGGTAATAATTTGGGGCTTTGTCCTATAGAATATTGTAAGGGGAATGCCCATGTGGCTTTGCATATTGTAATTCTGAAATTGGTAATTGGACACAGTTGTGGAGATAATAAGAAGCCCATTTTCTATTCTTGCAAATTGTTGTTGTTTCTCTATTTCTGTTATGTAATTATAGAATTAAGGGGGGCATCCTTCATCAAGTGGTATCAGAGCAGGAGTTCCTCAGTGTGTAAATAGATCACTGACTATGAGGCAATTTGCACCAGGACCGTGGTTAGGGTTTTAGTGCACATCACAAAAATGCCTCCATGAAGGGAATGTGGTGGAAGAGATGGTATTGTAACACCTGAAATTAGAGCACTCCAAAAATAAGTGCGAGCATTGCAGGAAGAGATTTGCAGAGGAATGAATCTTAATGTCAGAGACCAAAGTGAGGATGAAGTTGAAGAAGAAGGAAATTCTGATTAGGAAGGAGAAGTCAAAGTTTTCAATCAAGAAGAAGAAAGACTTTTTTGGGCCATTTCCAGGATTGGGAAAAGACCTAAGATTGAGGTTCCTACATTTTCAAGAAATCTTCACACAGAAGAATTGATCAACTGGATCAATGAATGTGAAGAATATTTTGGGTATGAGGATGTTGAGGATCCTGATAGGGTCAAATTTGTGAAGGCAAGACTGAAAGTTCATGTGAAGATCTGGTGGTAGGAGATTCAATTGGAATGAAATAGAAGAGGAAAAGATAAAATCACAAGATGGGATCGGATGGTGGATAAATTGAAGTGACAGTTCATTCCTGTTGATTATGAACTTGACCTATTGAAGAAAATGCAAAGTTTGAAGCAAGCAGGAATATCTGTTTAGGAGTATACAGAGGAGTTCTATCGAATCCTCATCAGAATAGGCCATGTGGAAGCTGATAATGAGAAAGTTGCCCGTTACCTTAATGGGTTGACACTGAGCATTCAGGAGGAGCTAAATCTAGTTCGAATGAATAGTATTGAAGAGCCATACCAACTTTCCCTAAAAGTAGAGGAAAATCTGAACAAGAAGTTTGAGAGTAGATAAAATGAAAGAGGTCGTGGTGGATGATCTGGTGGATGGTCCTATGGAAGCCAAAATAAAGATCTGAAAAAGAAGGATGAGGCTATTAGTAGTCAGAATCAGAGAGGAAATAATTTCAATCACTTCGAGGATCAAAGTAATAGAGATCAGAGAGGAAGAGGAAGAGGAAAAGGAAAAGGATCTGGAAGAGGAGGCTTCCATGGAACATGTTTTCACTGTGGAGAAGAAGGTCATAGGGCATTTGAATGTCCTCAACACCAAGGAAGGACAAATAGGAGGAGTGATGGCTAGGCCAAAGTTGCACATGTAGATGACTATGCCAGATCATCACATTCTAAAGATGCTGAAAGAGGAGAGACACTGATTAATAGAAGAGTCCTTCTGAGTGGTGAGAATGAACCTAAGCAAAGGAGGAGCTTGTTTTTCACTAGATGCAAGTGTGAAGGTAAGTGTTGTGAGGTGATTATTGATAGTGGAAGAACTGACAATTTGGTGTCAAAAGAGATGGTGACAATGTTGATGCTCAAGAGACAAAAACACCCACATCCATATTGGATTACCTGGGTGTAGGATGACCACAAGGTCATGGTCAATGAACAGTGCCTAGTGAAGTTCAAGATTGGCGGATACCATGATGAGGTACTATGTGATATCATATCTATGGATGCATGTCATATGTTGTTAGGTAGACCCTGACAGTTTGATAGCTGTGCTATACATGATGGTTGTGTGAATACCTATTCCCTGACAAAGGATGGAGTGTGACATAAGCTAAAGCAATCAAATGACATAGAAGAAAAGGTATGTGGTAGTGCACGAATAAATTTTATTAATGGAAGAAAATTCCTAGATGGTATGAGACATGAGCATGTGTATTTTTCTTTAATTCCAAAAGTTGGTAAAGAGGAAGTAGAAGACGTACCTGTAGAAGTTGCAAATTTGTTAAATGAGTTTGAAGATATCGTATCTGATAATGTTCCTGATGGATTACCACTAGTAAGGAAGATTAGTCATCAGATGGACCTGATTCCAGGAGCCAATTTTCCAAATAAGGAAACACACAGAATGACACCAGCAAAAAGTGAAGAGCTAAATAGACAAGTACATGAGTTATTGCAAAAGGGGCTGATTTGAGAGAGTCTGAGTCGCTATGTTGTACCAGAAGTATTAGCACCAAAAAATATTGGAGAATGGAGGATGTATAGAGACTCTAAGAAAATAAACAAGATCACAATCAAGTACAAGTTTCCATTGCCACGAATGGATGATATTATGGACTATTTGAGTGGAGCTGTGTATTTCTCAAAGATAGATCTAAAGAGTGGATATCATCAGATTCAGATCAAAGAAGGAGATGAGTGGAAGACTACTTTCAAGATAAAGGAAGGACTGTATGAGTGGTTACTCATTCCTTTTCAGCTAACCAATGCACCGAGCATGTTCATACGACTCATGAACAAGGTTCTAAAAGAATTTCTGGGTAAGTTTGTCATTGTTTACCTAGATGATATTTTGATCTTTAGTAAGACATTGGAGGAGCATATGATGCATATTTTTAGGGTGTTTGAAAAACTAAGAGAAGAGAAATTGTTGATAAATTTGAACAAGTGCAGTTTTGTGAAGAAAGACTTAGTGTATTTGGGATTTGTAGTTTCAGCAGAAGGTCTAAAAATAGACCCAAAGAAAGTGTTGGCTATCCTTGAATGGCCTACTCCAATGAGTACTACTGAGGTAAGATCTTTTCATGGTTTGGCTAGCTTTTACAGAAAGTTTATCTGAAATTTTAGCAGTATTTGTGGACCCTTGACTAAAACAATGAGAGGGGATAGAAAATAGTTCAAGTGGACTAATGGGGCAGATAAGAATTTTAAATTGTTGAAACAAAAGGTTATAGAACATCCTATTTTAGTACTTCCAAATTTTAATAAGGTGTTTTAAGTGGATTGTGACACTAGAGCTACTGCAATAGGAGCTATTATGAGCCAAGAAAGTAAACCTATTGCTTATTTCAATGAGAAGTTAAATGATACCATGAGAAAGTATTTTGTTTATGATCAAGAATTTTATGCTATAGTTCAGGCATTCAAGAAGTGGAGACACTATCGGCTTCCTAAGGAGTTTGTTTTGTATACTGATCATCAAACTTTGCAATATTTGAATAGTCAAGGAAAGTTGAATCAAAGGCATTTGAAATGGGTTGAGTTTTTACAGAGTTACACATTTGTTTTAAAACAAAGGAGTGGAAAGTCTAATAGGGTTGCAGATGCTCTTAGTAGAAGGCAACTATTGTTGATAGAGATGTAGATTGAGGTGATTGGGTTCAATAAACTCAAGAATTTGTATCCAGAGGATCTTGATTTTAGTGAAGCTTGGAAAGCTTGTAAAGAACCTGTTACTCTAGACAGAATGAAGTGGTCAAATTTTATCATTTAGGATGATATGCTATTCAGAGGGAGTAAATTGTGCATTCCATGAAGTTCTATGAGGGACAATCTCATCAAGGAGAAGCATAGCAGAGGATTGGCTGGACATTTTGGTCATGATAAAACCTTTTATTTGGTTAGTGAGAACTACTATTAGCCACAGTTGTAGCAAGATGTCAAGAAGTTTGTATAGAGTTGTAGAATATCTCAGATGGTGAAAGGAGTGAAGAAAAATATAGGGTTGTATCAGCCATTACTTGTACTAGAGAAGCCTTGGGAGGATATCAACATGGACTTTTTTCTTGGTTTACAAAGGACTCAGCAGGGACATGATTCAATTTTTGTGGTGGTTGATAGATTTTTAAAGATGACACATTTAATTCCTTACAAGAAGAATAATGATGTTGTTCATGTAGTAGAATTGATTTTCAGAGAAGTAGTGAGACTACATGGTTTGCCAAAGACCATAGTTTCAGATCGGGACACTAAGTTTGTTGGATATTTCTGGTGCACATTGTGGAAGAAGTTGAAGACAGATTTGAAGTTCAGTTCATCACATCATCTACAAAGTAGTGGATAGACATAGGTGGTGAATAGAAGTTTGAGAAATTTACTGAGATGTTTGGTTGGAGACAAGCCAATAGGATGGGATTTGATTTTACCACAGACATAATTTTCATACAATAATTCTATTAACAAGAGCACTGGTAAATCACCATTCCAGATTGTATATGGTAGCAGTCCAAGAAATACCTCTAAATTGAGATAGATAGATAAATGAGAAATAAGTAGTCCTAAAACTGAGGATTTTGCAGAACATTTGAAGAACATCCATGAGGAAGTGAGGAAGCACATTTCCAAAATGAATGCACAGTATAAGGTTAAGGAAGATCAGAAAAGGAGGCATAAGGAATTTCAAGTTGGAGATGAAGTCATGGTTCATTTGTGGAAGGATCGATTTCCAGTTGGTACATATAACAAGCTAAAAATGAAGAAGTTTGGGCCATGTAAGATACTAAAGAAGTATGATTCAGGAAATGCGTATGAAGTCGAATTGCCTACTAAGTTGAATATTTCACCAGTGTTTAACATTTCAAATTTGATAGAGTATCATGAGGGAGGTGTTGAAGATGCCATCACAACAAGACAATGGAGTATTCTAGCAACTAGTTCAGATACTAAGGATATTAATGATATATTGGACAGTCATGTTGGTAGAAGTACAAGGAACAACACATATGAAGAATATCTGGTCAAGTGGAAAGGATGACCTATTGAAGATTCATCATGGATGACAAGGGAGGAGGTTAACCATCTTGGTTTTCCTCTTCACACCTGAGACATGATGTGGTCACTTCTCAAATTACCCTAGGTGTCTGTTGTAGGAGCATCCTGGGTATAAGAGCAATCTTGCATCACCCAAAAATACTTCTATTTGCAAGTTGCTATTTATAAAAACTTTCTATTTTTAGTAAGTTGCTCATACAATCTTGGAATGTTTTGATTTCACATGTGGAGGTTCATCTCAGTTATATCAGCCTACCAGTAAAGTTTCATGGCTAGATCAGGTCTAGTTTTGAAGATATGGAAGATTTTCGGTATTAGCAGTAGGGTAGAGAAACTTTGAACTTAGTTTTAAAGGCTTTAGAGGCCCGGGATGAGGTCAAAAATTTGGGTGATAGGCACTTGCACAAGTTAGGCTTGTAGAGTGCTTTGTGGCCTTGTCGAAATGGGGTCATAATAGTCAATTGGGTCAACTGGTGCTAACTTATGGTCTTCAGAAGTTGGGTCACTTGAAATGGCAGAAAATGATTTTCCTTCAAAAAAATTTTTGGGTTTCAAAATTTATTTTGAGCCAACTTTGATTTAATAAATTATAAAATAAAATAATTCTAACTTTGGTTAGCCTTGTTGGCTAAATTTCTGGAACCTTCTCGGGTGGTGGAGATTGCCTATAGAAAGAAAGCCCGTAGTATTGTCTAAGGTAGTTCTAGGTAGATCAGGGTAATAATTCAAGGCTTTTTCCTACAAAATATTGTAAGGGGAATGCCCATGTGGCTTTGCATATTTTAATTCTAATATATGTAATTCCACACTTGTGGAGATAATAAGAAGCCCATTTTTTGTTCTTGCAAATTGTTGTTGTTTCTTTTTTTTTGTTATGTGTTTGTGGTATTAAGGGGAGCATCCTTCATCAAGAATTTTTTGGTGGTTCCCTATGATCTTCAACTTTTAGATCTATAATTTGATGGATAACTTTAATATAACTTTGACTCTATCACCACTCCAAAGTCTACAAGGAAGAGGGCCAATTAACAAGGATCAACAATGAGATCCTCCTACACTTTGAGCCTAAATGCTTAGGTAGGTGTACCCTTGACTCACTTCTCCAAAGGAGTCTCAAAAAAATATACAACTATACCCCTTACTAATTGATTAAAGATTTTATCATTTATATGTGTGTGTGATTGATGATGATGGACTACTTCCAAAGAATAGATCAGTGCTTTATCCCAGGGCAAAGAGTCACTTAATAACATATATCAACCTAAAATATTAACTCAAATACACATGAACACAGAGTAAGTTCTTTGCCTATTACCCCCCTCACTCCCAAACATGATCATCAAATTCCAATCTAACAAATGAACTCACTGAGATCACCCTAAAGGCTTTAATCCTAACTTTGTTAGGAACTCCAAGCTGACCTCACAATACTCTTTGTTTACCATATGCTAATCCACTTTGTGACCTTAACATATATGAATCCACAATCATAACAAGAAGACAATCAAAGTTTGACACAAGAATTTAGGTGTATTCTCATTAACTCTCAGAATCAATACATTACCAAGAAAATAGACGCTAGGAAGAAGACACAAAATCCAAGCTCTTCTTGTTCAGTATAATACCATCAACAACCAGGGACCAAAAAGAAAGTTTTGGAATCATTACAAAACAAAAAATTCTACACTATATACCCCCTAGTCATCTTGGAAACCCAAAATAGGTTGCAACAAGCTATAGATGACTAGGGTTAGGGTTTCACCCCCGAAATCAACTAGAAACAATAAAAAAATTATTATAGGGGATGAAAACCAGTCGGGCATGCCTGAGAAAGATTTTCACTTATGAAAGATCTCTGGGAAAGTACTGAAAATCATGGAATTCTAAATTTTTCAACCCTTTTGGCCAATTTCAACATGCCTCAAGCACAAAAAACATAGTACAAACCCCTACAAATGATCATGGCACACCCTGGACCACACTACAATAGCAAATAAATCATCTCTTACCAGCTCCAGTCACTTCTACATTGAATTTTAGTCCTTCTGGTCACAAGAAACCCTTAGAAATTTGAATTTGAGATTAAATGCCTAATTCCATAATGCCAACAGTGAATTTGTGGTCAATATTTAAATCTAAGCTATCTTTAAGTCGTGACTGTCAGATCCCTGTATTCCACGGGCTTAAGTCTTAACTCAACTGCTACCCTCAGGTTTACCTCTAGCAAACACGCGACAAAGCATTTTCTATTCACGCAATGAAAAAATTAACCCAAGCTCAACCCTACGACTTAGTGAACAAAGGGAAATATTTAACCTTAGTCCCTTATTTAGCGAACTGGCAATTGAAAGCTAGCGCCTATTCACTGAATGTTTCATCTCTCTGCCAACTTATTTAGCTACTACGTGAACGCTTGTTCATTGGATTACTAGTCGATTTAGAGCATCAACAATTTATTGTGTGAATGAGTGAGACCTTTGAAATTTTTTTAGACTGCTACACACCTTATCAAAACCGCTAAGACCTTTGACCAAAACCTGGGCCCGCCTTTAATAAAATCAATGGCTTTCTTAAGTTCACATGGAGCATAAAGATTCTATCAGAACTTAAGACAACTGTTAGATCAACCTTTTACCTCTACTCTGTAGATCCTCTGATAGGATATGAAATCAATGGTGGGTGCATCTTCTCATGTGTCAGAGAAAACCCATCAGATTATATGGTGACTGTCGATGCTTTGCAAGTGTCAGAACCCACTGAACCCCAAAAAATCTTGCCCCACTAACAACTGCCACTCTATTAATACATGGACCAATAAGAGACCGCCAACTGTACCTACATGTCACCTTGGACCCATAGTTTGAAGCACCATGTCACAAAGAGAATCAACGATCATTGTAAGATCGCAAGTGTCTGACAAAACCCTCGCGAACTTATGACAACCATAGGATTGAAAAGCTATCAGAAAGACTGGGCCCAGGAAACATTAAGCCAAAAACATAGGAAATATTAAGGCACTAAATTAGGAAAAATACTTTGTCGAGACTTAGGGAAATAAAAAAAAGGGTCTGACACAAAACCCTAGTCGCATGATCACATAACATGAAAAAGGTTCACACGATCATGCGACAAATATGTTAACAATTTAGCACATGCATTTAGAGACTTAAGTGGCCTGAATAAAGTAGCACAAAATTTGAACAAGGCCAGGGCATAAAATAGGGCTTTTTCACACCAACGACTAGTTTTTCAAAAAATTGAACTAAGGGTTAATGCCAGAGACCTAAAAACAACTGCAGAGACTAGAGGAAAAAGGCTAAAGCCATGAAATTTTTTCAAGGTGCTAACAGTGGCTCTATCTGGGGATGTATGGCTCCTGTAGGCATAGCAAGAATCTAGGATCACTGGTTAAAGCAGACCATCCCACTGGAAAAATTGACAACAGAGAGAAATAGGACCAAAACCCTACAGACCAGGACAAAACAGGACAAGGGCAAGAAACTATACAATATTTATAGAATGTAGAGACCTAACTACTGCTCATGGAAATAAAATACCTTCAATTGAAGTATTTCTTCAAGAATTGTCCATGAACTAACAATTCCTGAATATCACCATTTAATTCCTTGACAATGTATGAATCTTGGCCCCATTTCTCATGAATTAGATATGGCCCTAACCAGAGTGGATCAAATTTACCATGTTTTCCTTTATCCTCCAGTCTGGCATTCCAAATTAACACCAAATCACCAGGCTCAAATCCTCTTTCAACAATCTTCTTGTCGTACAAATTCTTAACATGTAACTGTAATTTGGCATTTCTTGCAGCTGACTCTCTCCTGATTTCATCTAGCCTGATGAGGTCCTCAATTCTCAACTGCATCTCATCATCTATGTCATCATCATATAATTGCACAAATTTATACATTTCTAATAAATTATTCTGAGACATTCTTTTATGTATTCCATCTACTAAGTCAAATGGTGCACAACCAATTTCATTCTTCACAGTTACCCTATTAGCCCATAGAGCTAATGGTAGTTTTGAATTCCATGCCCTCTTATTCTTTTCAAGAATCCTCCTAAGGATCTTAATCAAACTCTTATTAGTAGATTCTATTTGACCATTTCCTTGTGGATGAGAAGGTGAGGAATAAGAAATCTGAATTCCTAAACCTTTGTAAAAGTCCTTATATTCAGCAGACCTAAAGCATATGGCATTATCACTTACTATTCTCTCAGGGAACACAAACCTTGTAACAATATTATTCAATAGAAAATCATTTACCACCTTGTTGGTTGCATTTCTTGTAGGTACAGCCTCTACCCATTTAGTAAAGTAATTAGTGGCAACCAAGATCCATGAGTGTCCTCCACTTGACTTTTTTGGTATCTCCCCTATGAAATCAATTCCCCATTGTTGGAAAGGAGCCTGTACTTCTATTGGTTTTAATGGCATGTTACCTAAAAATTTAAGCTTACCAAAGAACCTTTGACAAGCATCACATCCCCTTACCAACTATTCTGCATCCTTGAAGATTGTGGGCCATTAGAATCCTACTCTCAAGATTTTATGAGTAGTAGTTTTACCCATATAATGTCCACCACAAACTCCCTCATGCATTTCTTTTAACAACTTGTTAGCCTGATCCTCATCCACACATTTCAAAAGTATGCAATCTAAATTCTTTCTATACAATTTACATTTCACAATTACATACTTGATGGCTTGTAATTTTAATGTCCTCTAATTATCATTCATTCCTGCTAGACATCCCATGTTTCTCAGGTAATAGATAATATCTTGATACCAAACACAATCATCCATATCACATGTATAATCAATTTTAGAATGATTTATCTAATTTGCATCAAGATTGGATTGAGCCATTAGTTTTTCCAATCCCTGTCCTCTAACCAACTTGGTAATCTGGACATCAATGTTGAATTCTTGGATCCTATTGATCCATCTGCATCTTCTCCTAGACACCTCTTGGTGTGAGAAAATATCCTTGATTGCTGCACTTGGCACAAAAGAAATCACAACTGCCCCCATCAAATAACACCTAAAAGCCTTGACTACCTTCACAAGTGCATATGCTTGTTTCTCATTGATGTCATACTTCAATTCAGCAGCCTGCAAAGATTTACTGAAGAATGTAATAGGTTTCTCATAACCTTCCTTATTTTTCTGCAACAACACTGTAGCAATAGTATGAAAAGATGGAAAGGAAAAGATGTGCATTGGGACATTATAATCAAGTGCCTTAAGCACTAGTGCATCTTTGATAGCCTGCTTGATATTTTTGAAAGCCTCATCAGGCTCACCCTCCCAATTGATAGCAGATCCCTTCTTTAACATCTTAGAAATAGGTCTAGTAACCTCTGCAAAATTTGTCACAAACCTCCTTAAGAAATTGACCTGACCAAAGAAGGACTGAATCCCTTTAACATTTTTTGGTCTCTGAATTTTATCAATAGCTGCTACCCTCTCAGGGTCAATTCTCACTCCTTTCTTTCCAACCAAGTGGCCAAGCAACCCACCTTTAGTGACACCAATGTACATTTCCTTGGGTTTAATGAAATGACATATTCTAAAGCCCTCACAAATATTTTCTCTAAATGAGTACAATGGTCTTCTTCCTCTTGGAATAGGTAGTTAAATCATCTTGATAAACAACAAGGAAATCATTTATGAAATCTAAAAAGGAAACATGCATTGCCCTTTGAAAAGTAGCACTAGCATTTGTGAGACCAAAAGGCATTCTCACATAAACATATGTCCCCCAAGGTGTTGTAAAATCTATCTTGAATTGCTCTGATTCTTTGACAATTACATGATTGTAACTAGAGAAACCATCCATCATAGACATCAATTCTGATCCGGTCACTCTCTGCAACATAGCTTCCATATTGGGCAAACAATAGTTATCCTTTAATGAGCTGATGTTCAAATTCTGAAAGTCCACACAAAGTCTAATGTCACCATTCTTCTTTCTAATAGGGACACGATTTGACACCTAAGAAGAATGCCTTATTGGATTAATAATTCCAGCATCTCCCAACTTCATTAATTCTTCTTGCATCTTGGGTGTCAAAGTGGGATTTATAGGCCTTTGTTTTTGCCGGAAAGGTTTAGCATCTCCCTTCAATGGAATAACATGCTAAAAAAAATCTTCTCTATAAACCTTTAGGTCATCATATGACCATGCAAAAACATGCCTAAATTTTCTCAATAATTCAATTAGAGATTTTCTTATATTGTGAGACATGTCCCTACCAATGTATACCTTCTTAGGTACCTCATGTGTTCCAAGATTTATCTCCTCTAGATCAGCATGATCTTCTCTTTTGATATTCTTTTGAACTCTATCCTGGTTATCAAACACAGTCTCAAGAACAACAAGCCCCTTGGGCACCTTGTTAGTTCTAAGTTGAATAACTTCATTACCAAAGAAAACCTCTTTTCCTTCTATTGACTCAACCAAACTTGAGAAATCAAATTCCTGACCATGATACTAATCTTCACAACTCATAAACTTCAAGATATCATTATCATCATCAAAAACTTTCCAATTTTCAATATTGTCTGGTATACTAGGCCTAGTCTAAACTTCAACTTTAGAGAAACCAGCAAAAGTAATGTCACTAGGATTGATTTCTATATTGGCTAACAAATCAGCCATCTTATTGTTACTCCTATCCTTCCACTCAATATTGAAGGCATCAAAATGTTCAATCAAATCCCAAACTGCATTCCTATATTGTTTTAACCTTTTGTTCTTGGAAGCATATACTAACCTGACTTGGGACACTACCAACTCAGAATCACCAACAACACTTAAGCACTTAATACCATGTTTTTGTGCCAACCTCAATCCTAACAAAAATGCCTCATATTCTGCTATATTGTTGGTACAAAAGAAATTCAATGTGAAAGAAAATTTGTAGGTGTTTCCCTTAGGGGAAATAAGTAAAATACCTACTCCTACTCCATCCTTGTAATTTTCACCATCAAAGTACATTACCCACAAATCACCCTTCATATAATTAACACTTACCTCAATAGAGATAGGTGACAAAATAGGTTGCTTCTCAAGTACATGGATCTCTTCCCTAAAAGCATTAATATCAGTATCCACAAAACATGTAGTTTCATTATCAATACTTCTCTCAATCATGTGGCATACTCTTGGTTCTTGCTCAATCTTGACAAACTTATCATCAATCTTGAAAGTGGCATAGGACAGATCACACTATAAACTTCCACCTATGGCAACACTCCACCTTCTAGATAGCAGCATCGCATAATGAGGAGGCATGTCCACCACCAAAACACTCATTGTTAACTCTTTCTCTAGATATGCTGCCAGCCTATATGGCATTGCATTGATAGTCCCAATGACTGATACCTCCCTCTGATCCATTGCACAACATCTACCTTGAACTATATCAACTTTAAGGCCCAACTTTTCCATAATCTTAAAAGGTATAATAGTATTAGAGGCACCACTATCAATCATACAATTTCTTAATTTCATTCCATTCATAAGGACACTTAAAAAGAATGGATCAATGTTTTCAAGACTAGCATTGATAGAACTATCCAAATATATAGGAGGAATTTGAGATACAATTCCCTAAGTAGCAACACCTTTCAAAGCTTTATCCTAAGATCCATTGCATGCAACATCATTATTATGAACATTATCTACCCATGCCATAGCTCTGTCTTTGTGTTCAGGGATCCTCAACAATTCTGACAATGGAACCTTAACTGTAATTTGGGACAATATAGATAACATATCAATAGGAGCAGAGGAAGGAATCTCAATCTACATAGCCTTAGTATCCTTTTTCTTGTCTGATACATTAGGTGTATTGGCCACCCTCATTTTTTCATTCTTAGCCATTGTGTTAACTGGCTTCTCAATCTCACTAGAAAATCTTTCAACTCCAACTCACTTAGGCTCACAATTCTTATCTTTTACATTCTTGAATTTCAGCATGTGATCACCTTTTGATTTGTTCTCATTAGGCTCTCCGGAGTTGGTACTCTTTATAAACATTCCTACAGATTTTCCATTTGTATCCCTTGCCACCATGCCTCTAGTTTGCACTTGGGCAATCATTTCTGCAGTAATCCTATCCATCTCTTCTCTAGAAGGTCTTCTCAAATTTACTGGCTCAGAAGAAGAGTTCATGTTACATGTCTTCTTATCAATGTCTTCACTATCAGAAAAAACCTCTTGATGAAAAAGGGCCTGATTGAGTCTCTTCACATTTACATCTACTTCTTCATCAAAATCAGAATCATCTTCATATCCTAGATATGAAGTAGCCATGTTACATCCAACATCATCTTGATCTTCTTCTTGACCTATCTCCTCATTGCCACAATCTTGATTTACAGCTATAGAATGTGCAACCACACAATGCTCTACAGAATGAGGGGACTGGCATGTAACAAACCAAGGTATGTCCTCCATGACATTTATTGAAGCCTTTTTTAGAGGGTCAGGGACATCTCTATCATTGTTTCCTCTTGTAATAGGGATAACATGCTTGCCATCCTTCCATTGGGTGTTGTAGGGGTAGTTCTGCAATCTATTCTGCTTATTGAAATTGTTGTTGAACTGAGGCCTTTCATTGGTAGGAGCACTGATGTTCCTATTTCCAGGTTCCTTCAAATCCTTCAATGCATTAAGCACCTTATAAAATTTATCTTCTTCTTTTCTCCTAGTTCCAACATTCCTATCAATTTCTTTTTGTATTTCTTGTCCCCAAACAACTAAGGGTCATCTCTCTTCCCACCCAACTTCCCTGATATTTTCATATTGTTCTCAATATTGATAGCAATCCTAAAAGAATCTCTAAGAGTTCTTGGTTCCTTTTCCCTCGATAAATAATCCATCTTTGCATCAAATGCATTGAAGTATGTAGTTAGACAAACATTGTCATCTAACCGCATAACTTGAAATAACTTATGCATACCCTTTTGAAATCTCATGTTGAATTCAGCTGCAAACTCATTCTGATTTTTCCTTATGGTATTGAATTCATTCAACATGAAAATAGCATTAGGCCTATCACCATACTTCTCTTTAAAACATCTCTCAAAAGAATCCCAAGTATTAATACATTTATCAAGAAGTCTCTTAAACCAATCTCTAGCATCCTCCATTAGAGATTGAACAAACAATTTCATAACTACATCCTCATGTTCAACCTCATAATCATTAAGCATATCAAAAAATAATCTAAGATGATCCTCACAACTAATAGCATTGTTACTAGAAAACTTAGGTACCTTATCTCTTATATCATTTGGAAAAGCATTTGGGTAGCCTGGTATCCCATCAAAACTAATTTTCCTATAGCCTTCTAGTTGCATAGGTCTTCTTTGAAATCCTAAACTAGTGTTCCCACTAGAATTATTATTTTTATCTACATTCCCACCCACTTGCACATTTGACTATCTATTAGGATCAATAAATGATTTGGTAGATATGTTAGGAATTAGATTACTAGTAGTAGCATTGCTAAGTGGAACAGTAGTGTTCATAGATGGCATACCTAGTTCAGTAGTAGAAGGGCCATGAACATTAGCTGATGAAGCCTTCAAGAACTAGATCTTTCTTCTTTTCTCTACAATAGTAGCATCAACTTCGACTCTTTCCAACTCTTGAGCAAGAGCTTCATCCTCTCTTCTTTTTCTTTCTATCTCTATCTCCCTATTTGATTTAGGTGGTGGGATCCCCGATATTGTCACTGGTTTTCTTGCTTGGACACCCACCATCTTCTGCTTTCCTTTTTCTTTAATAACCATAGTAGGCCTAGTGATCTCATGTTCATTCCCACCCTTAGGTAAATGAGTATAAATTTGCACTTGTCTGATCATAGGGCCCTCTTCATCAAACTCATGGTCTTGCAACAAGTGTTCCTACTCACTTCTTAGAGCTTCAAGATCACCAAAAACATCATGCTGCAACACCCTAGGAGTAGAAGCAAGCATCTTGTTTCTCTCCTTCATTTCATTAATCTTTCTAAGGAGAGACTGTCTTTCTATTAGAGCATTCACCTTTTCAACCTCTCTCTCTTCTTGTAACCTCTTATGTATGGCATCCTACTCTTCCAACTACAACCTAAGTGCATTTAAATCATTTGGGTCTAACATAATGTCATCAAAACCTAATGACACATCCACATTAGTAAGATTTTGATATGGGAAATGGACTTGCCTCGGTCTCATGGGATCCCTTCTGAAATTATCTTCATCGAGATCTAAATCAATCTCAAGACCCATCTCTCTAGCGTGTTCATCCTAACCTGCAAACAATGGACCCTTGTCATGAAATACAGCCTCTAGGGTATCATAAAATTTATCTTTAGAGTGACCACCATCTAATCTAGAAAATCTATCTTGTGAAACTTCCTCACTTGAGGAAACATGTGGTGCTCTTCCTCTAGTATTTCTTTTTTCTCTTATAGGAGCACCGGAAGACTCACCATTCCTCTTGATCAAACTCTTCTTCTCCTATCTAGGCAATTGTTCCAAAGTGAGCTCTGGATTTTCTAACAAAGGACCTAGTATTCCTTCTTTTGTCCATCTTTTACCATCTATAGCACTAGTTCTAACCCTTTTTGAGTCACCACCCACCAAAGTGGGAGATCTTTTAACTGAATACAACAAGAAAACAAGAGTGCACTTTATAGCTTTATCTCTAAACTCTCCCCAGTAGAGTCACCATTTTTTTGGTGGTTCCCTATGATCTTCAACTTGTAGATTTATACTTTGATGGATAACTTTAATATAACTTTGACTCTATCACCACTCTAAAGTCTACAAGGAAGAGGGCCAATTAACAAGGATCAACAATGAGATCCTCCTACACTTTGAGCCTAAATGCTCAGGCAGGTGTACCCTTGTTTCACTTCTCCAAAGGAGTCTCAAAATAATATACAACTATACCCCTTACTAATTGATTAAAGATTCTATCATTTATATGTGTGTGTGATTGATGATGATGGACTGCTTCCAAAGGATAGATTAGTGCCTTATCCCACGGCAAAGAGTCACTTAATAACATATATCAACTTAAAACCTTAACTCAAATACACATGAACTTAGAGTAAGTGCTTTTCCTATTACCCCCCTCACTCCCAAACATGATCATCAAATTCCAATCTAAAAAATGAACTCACTGAGATCACCCTAAAGGCTTTAATCCTAACTTTGTTAGGAACTCCAAGCTGACCTCACAATACTCTTTGTTTACCATATGATAATCCACTTTGTGACCTTAACATATATGAATCCACAATCAGAACAAGAAGACAATCAAATTTTGAGACAAAAATTCAGGTGTATTCTCATTAACTCTCAGAATCAATACATTCCCAAGAAAACAAACACTAGGAAGAAGACACAAAATCCAAGCTCTTCTTGTTCAATATAATACCATCAACAACTAGGGACCAAAAAGAAAGTTTTGGAATCGTTAAAAAATAAAAAATGCTACAATATATACCCCCTAGTCATCTTGGAAACCCAAAACAGGTTGCAACAAGCTACAGATGACTAGGGTTAGGGTTTCACCCACCAGATCAACTAGAAACAATCAAAAATTTATTACAGGGGATGAAAACAAGTCGGGCAAGTCTGAGAAAGATTTGCACTTATGATAGATCTCTGAGAAAGTACTGCAAATCATGGAATTTTGAATTTGTCAACCCTTTTGGCCACCTGCAACATGCCTCGAGCACAAAAAACACAGTACAAACCCTTGCAAATGATCATGGCACACCATGGACCACACTGTAAGGGAAAACAAATCATCTCTTACTAGCTCCAGTCACTTCTGCATTGAATTTTAGTCCTTCTGGTTGTAGGAAACCCTCAGAAATTTGAATTTGAGATTAAATGGCTAATTCCATAATGCCAATAGTGAATCGGTGGTCAATATTTAAATCTAAGCTATCTTTAAGTCGTGACCATCAAATCCCTATATTCCGGAGGCTTAAGTCTTAACTCATCTACTACCCTCGGGTTTACCTCTAGCGAACACGTGACAAAGCATTTTTTGTTCACGTAATGGAAAACTTAACCCGAGCTCAACCCTACGACTTAGCAAACAAAGGGAAATATTTAACCTTGGTCCCTTATTTAGTGAACTGGCAACTCAAAGCTAGCGCCTATTCACTGAATGTTTCATCTCTTTGCCAATTCATTTAGCTACTATGCAAATGCTTGTTCACTAGATCGCCAGTCAATTTAGAGCATCACCAATTTATTATGTGAATGAGCGAGGCCTTTGAAATTTTGTCGGGTCGCTAAACACCTTATCAAAACCGCTAAGACCTTTGACCAAAACCTAGGGCCGCCTTTAATAAAATCAACAACTATCTTAAGTTCGCATGGAGCATAAAGATTCTATCAAAACTTAAGATAGCCGTTAGATCAACCTTTTACCTCCACTTTGTAGATCCTCTGACAAGATATGAAATCAACAGTTGGCGCATCTTTGCATGTGTCAGAGAAAACTCATCAGATCATACGGCGACCGTCGATGCTTTGCAACTGTCAGAACCCACTGAACCTCAAAAAACCTGGGCCCACTAACAACCGCCACTGTATTAATACATGGACCAATAAGAGACCGTCAACTATACCTACGTGTCACCTTGGACCCACAGTTTGAAGCACCGTGTCACAAAGAGAATCAATGATCATCGTAAGATTGCAAGCCTCTGACAAAACCCTCATGAACTTACAACAACCATAGGATTGAAAAGCTGTCAGAAAGACTGGGCCCAGGAAATATTAAGTTGAAAACATAGGAAATATTAAGGCACTTAGGAAAAATACTTCACCGAGACTTAGGGAAATAAAATAAAGGGTCTGACACAAAACACTAGTCGCATGATCACATAACATGAAAAAGGTTCACGCCATCATGCGAAAAAGATGTTAACAATTTAGCACATGCGTTTAGAGACTTAAGTGGCCTGAATAAAGTAACACAAAATTAGAACAAGGCTAGGGCATAAAATAGGACTTTTTCACACCAACGTCTAGTTTTTCAAAAATTTGAACTAAGGGTTAATGCCAGAGACCTAAAAACAACTGCAAAGGGTAGAAGAAAAGGGCTAAAGCCATGAAATTTTTTCAAGGTGCTAACAGAAGCATTAGAACTGTCCATTTCTAGAACTTGATTCACTCCATGTGGAATACTATTTTGTGTAATATTATATTGTAGCTTGATATTCATTTATTTTTCATATACATAGAGAAATGGATAGTTCTGAGACATGTTTCTATGGCTATGATAAATGTCCCTCTATGTTGACAAAATTATAGTTGACAAAATGGTTGTTTAATGACTATATCTTCCATTAGAGCCACTTCATATGCACAGGTGATGAACATGCAAATTTTCCTAAGAGCTACTGGGAGCTGACCCAACAACACATGTACTATTGTGAAAATTATCACAAGTCCATTTTTTGTTGGGTCTAGTTCCTAGTATTGCTTGGTCAAATCTTCATTTTTTCACCTTGTCATATACCAAATGATGAATGCTTAATTGTTGTAATGGAAAAGCATAAGAACTATCCATTTATAGAACTTGATTTTCTATAGTCTTAATGATTTTTCTATAGTCCTAATGATTTTTCTTATTTCTTATATTTTGTCCCTTTTTTATTTCCTATGTCTATACTTGGTAACATGATTTTGTACATTTTTGAGAAAGCATGTTTCATTTTTTGATTGTGGGGTTCCACATTGTTTGTTTCTCTTGATAAATTAGGCATTGAATTTGAATTTGAATATGAATTGGATCAATCATCATTTTCAAATCTTCTTCATCAATCACCATCATCAATTTTCCAAGAGAAAAACCTTTCTCTATATGAATCTTGGTTAACATTTCCCTATAATCTAATTGGTAATTTAAAGCCATCAATGGAAACTTACAATTGTAAACAATTAGTATACCATTGATGATTTCATAATTATTAAGTGAAAGAGAGTTTTCTAATCTAGAACCCCCTTTGGTGATGATCCTACATAGTTCAACATAGACACAACATGTTCCTTAGAAGACTTTTAATCTCACAACAGCTGAGAAACATACATGTAGGCATCATGGTCACAATTCTATGGTGATACAACATAGTTAACTGGTATACCTAGATGATGCAACACAAATAGTACTACTCCTTTGGTTCTAAGTTAACACTATAGGATCCAAAAACCATAGATAATGATGGCTTTTGGACCCTATCTTGATTGGTTTTTGGACCCTATAGTGTCAACTTCGAACCAAAAGAGTATTGGTTGTGTTGCATCATCTAGGTATACAGTCAATTATGTTGTATCTCCAAAGAATTCTGACCATGCGTGATGCCTATATTTATGTTTCTCAGTTGTTGTGTCCTAGGATCCCTTATGACCTATTATGACCCTTTACAATCCCTAAGAATACATCTTAGAGGTCTTAAAGTGTCGTAAGAGGTCATAAGAGGCTCTTAGGAGGGGCTAGATGAGCTTCCACCTTCACGTGGCTGGCCCTATTAAGAAGAGAATGTTAAACTATTCCTAAAACAAAGAGAAGTGCAATATTTTAAGGTCCCAAGGACAAAAAATAATTGTTTTTAGTCTTTAGTTTATGAAACTGTCCAAGCTAGTTACACTTCTACAGCTCATCAACATTGGAAGTTTGAAGGGAACAAGAGAATTTGAAGAGTCACGAGTCTTAAGATTGTACTTAATATAGCCAAACTTCATTCAATGATACATTCAAACATGAAATAAACCATTCTTCAACTAGTGATCTAGATTAAACTAGTAAACCAAAGGATGGAAAATAGAATTGTATTAACTTGATGTGTTGTGAGAAGCAATAAACCAAAAATAAATTCTGTAACTATAACTAATATCTCTTTGGAGGAATGCATGATTGTAATAATAATATATGATGGTAAACTATTAATATTGAATAATATGCATTGTGCACCTTTGGTGATGATCCTACGTAGTTCCACATAGACACAACATGATCCTAAGAAGAATTTTAATCTCACAATAGTTGAGCAATATAAGTGTAGGCATCATTGTCACAATTCTTTGGAGATAAAACATAATTGAGTGGTATACCCAGAGGATGCAACATAAGCAATACTATTCCTCTGGTTCTAAGTTGACACTGTGGGATCCAAAAACCATAGATAGTGATGGCTTTTTGTCCCTGTCTTGATTGGTTTTTGGACCCTATAGTTTTAAATTAGAACTAGAGGAGTAGTGGTTGTGTTGCATCGACTGAGTATACACTCAATTATTTTGTATCTCCAAAGAATTGTGACCATGCATGATGCCTAAATTTATGTTTCTCAGTTGTTGTGTCCCAAGATCCCTTATGACCCTTTACGATCCCTAAGAATGCATCTTAGAGGTCTTAAAGTGTCATAAGGGGTCATAAGAGGCTCATTGGAGGGGCCAAATTAGCTTCCACCTCTACATGGTTGGCCCTATTAAGTAGAGAATGTTAAAATATTCTTGAAACAAAGAGAAGCTCAATATTTCAAGGTCCCGGGAACAAAAAAAAAATGTTCGTAGTCTTTAGTTTTTGAAACCGTCCAAAATTGTTACACTTTTGTAGCCCATCATGAACACTAGAGGTCTTAAGGAAACAAGAGAATTTTAAGAATCACAAGTCTTAAGGTTGTACTTAATATAGCCAAAGTAATCATACATTCAAACACAAAACAAACCATTCATAAACCAATGATCCAGATTAAACTAGTAAACTAAAGGACAACAAACTGAATTGCATTAACTTGATGTGTTGTGAAAAGTAATGAACCACAAATAAATGTAGTAAGTGCAACTAATATCACTTTGAGGAATACATGATTGTTTGACATATTAAGCCAAACTATTAATATGCAATAATATGCATTGTGGACCTCATGTAGTGATTTTACAATAGATGACCAACATGACTGTTTACACTCAATTTGTCATAAATTTTTTGACTAGCATGACTGTTTACTTTGACCTCAAAGCTATAATCATGATGTATATAGTAATGGATAATTCGACCAAGGTTGGTCGAAAACAATGAATGCTTAAGTTGTGCATTTGACCATGTTTGGTCAAAATTCCTCATGGATATCTTGGTCATTCTTGATATCATAACTGGAAATTTTGATGTTGGTTTTAGTCAAAATGTCGACCAAATGGTAAGTTGAATATTCAACTTTAAAGGAACTTGCGGAAAAATTGACAAAGAATGTATGAAAACAAAAAAGGTTTTTTAGGTGACCATTTTGCATCCAAAAATAGACCAATGCACATAAAAAATGAGGCTAAAATTTACTAGTGAGTACACGTCAGATTTTTGACAAAAAAAATCAGAAATATATTTTTAACACCAGGCGGTTTGCTAAGAAATGCTCCTCAGATGTTTAACTACTGTCTTGTCATTCTCTTTTTCTATTTGTTTGAGTTCCAATCTAAACAATGATGACTTTGATGCCATAGCTATGATTTTTATGTCACATTTCCAATGACTCTTTTTCATAATTAAAATAATGATATTTCATAGGTGTTCTTGATATAATTCGGACATAGGGTAGTTTTTTTATGAAAGCTCATAGGAAGTCTGGCTACATTGTCCTCAGTTCTCTTATGTTGTTCATCATAATTATGACTAGAACATTGATGACTATGCTACCATATCTATGACATTTGTGTCATCATAGATATAAAAACTGAAGTCCTTTGATCACTTCTCGATTGGCATAGGTACTACCAATAATTCTATCAAGTGTTGTGATAGCTCTTTTTGTGTTCTAGAAAAGGACATAGGTACACTAATAGGCCCTTTGGTATAACCTTTCTTATTGAAAACATTTTATATCAACCTTAGTCTCTCTAATCAATATACTCTAAGAAGCCTTGATCACTTCTATCACCATTTATGTCCCTAATGAGGTCATCCGATGTCAAAAAAACACAAAATCACTTATTTTGATTTTCTTAGCTATACCGATGACCACCATCGGCACAACCTTTACCCATAATCTACCCTTGTGTCTTTTTCTTTACTAGGTTATTTCTCTCTGATAGCCTCATCAACTATCGACAAGATAATATTTCTCCTCTACTACTAGTGTATATTTCATATATGTTATATCAACCTGTCATGCTTCTTACACCTTTTTTTATGATTGGTTTAACTTTTGTTGATGTTTCAAGTGATGGATCAATAGAAGTTAACCTGATAAACTAGCATTAATATGACTATCATTATCAGTATAGTACTTCAACAAGTTGACCGACCCCCAATGAAATTATTAGTATTACCTATGCTTGTTCAAAAGCAACATGAAGTTTTCAGAGAAGGAAGAAGGTGGTTATGATGATGGTCCTAAGAGGATTCATGTGTCAATGGAATCTACAACCATGAAAAGATGTTTTCATATCAGTTTAGTTTTCAAAAAGTTGAACAAAATAATGTAATTAATGTTCAAATCAAATGAAGCAATACGTCGAACAAGGAAAATTCATTGGAAATGCCCTTGCAAATTATCAAGATTTAGTACATTCTATTTGTTTTATAAGAAACTAAATGTTTAGTTGTCTTACAAGAAGTATGAGTGAATTAATGGTGTTATCTAGTTCCTAAGATGGGACTTCTACTAATCATTGGCCCTAAAAATGAAGAACCAAGAGCTATCCAACAACCTAATCTAAGTGAGGTAGAAGAAGATCAATTTACTATTGTTACCAGTCTCCTCACTGCCACTTGGGATATAAGGATAAGTTATGTTGCATACCAAAGTGATGTGCTATAATTACAAATAAAGCAAGAAAAAGCTAAACTATGTGATCTTTTTTGAGATGTATGGGAGAAGAATGGAGGGTGGGCTCCATCTCACTTCTATGATGAACTACTAGAGTTAATTTGTATGATTCCAATTAACAATTTCCCTTTTGTCCCATGAGGCCATTTTAATTTATTATTTAGTTTGTAATTAGGTGTCTCGGTTATCATTTTGAAAAAACTTTATGTAATGGTTTGAAGATAATGTTGCACCCTTTCATTGTTTGTAAGAAGGGGTATCCATACCAAAACAAGAAAAAAAGAAAAGGGACATCTATCATTATAATTTTTAATAATGCACGATTGATTTTTATTCAAACAATATGTCTAACTGTATGCAATCATATTTTCAGGCTTAATACAAATCAGGACTTCTTTTTTCAAAGGTGTGATTTTGTTGTCTTTAATGATTAGTTCCTTATGATATTTGTTTCATAGAAATAGATGCCAAATGTGAAGTCTTATGGAATAGTATTTTGAATATGTTCTAGTTGGATCATCGAGATATAATTTGGTTATCAAATTTATTTTTGTCTTGTTGGCCTTTTTGAGAAAAGTTAAAATCAACAAGACCATCTACAATATAAATTCTAATTACTTGAACATATAGAAGTCATTTGATTGATAGTTCAAAACTATCTCATAAGGTTATACATATAACCATAAAGATACAAGTTCATCAATTAAGAAGGAGAAGACATTGGTTTGTTGCTAATCTCTAGAATTTGGTTTGCATTTGCATTTCTAAAAAATTCATCTAAATATTCATTCTTTTACAAGTAATACATTATTTTAAAAAACTCTAGTTCAAAATAATTTTGTTGAAGCATTCTATCTCTAGTCAAATATTCAGTTATTTATATGTTTACGATTGGGTCTGTCTCAAGAATTCACTTTCGATATTAAGGGATCACTTATGTTTCATATACATTTCTATTGGCATAAGTTTATTTGTTGTCATCTTTGATGGAAATGTCTAAACAACAAACTAAAACATATATCTTACCAAGGGGGACACTTAGATTTTTTTCAAACTTTCTTTATATATTTTACATTTTAGTTTCTTGGATAACCACTACCATCTTTGATGGGATAGCTCATCGATAAAAACAATGTGCAAAGATAACTAATGTTTTTAGATTAGCACATAGGGATGGACCAATAGATTTAAGTTTTGTATTGTTCCCTCATCTTGTGAAAAACTTCATAGATTAATTTCATGGGTTTTCAAATGATTTATCAGTATCCTATAAATTGAATGGTTAATAGAGTGATCTCTTGATGATGTAGATTTGTTTTTCTCAGTAAAACCATAAAAAAATGAGGAAATCAATTAGTGAAGTTTTTCAAAATTTATTCAGTCAAAAAAATAAAATAAATCAAAGATTACATATCTTGTGAAAGGGACCAACCCTCTGTCCTATAGTGTATGACTTAAAATTATCCATGACCATTTCTTTGATGAAAAGCCCCTCTCTTGGCTGGTTCAAAGGATCACTGTTGGTTCTGTTGTTGTCCATTTCAGTTGAATTGTTAGACAATCTTACAATATTTTGTGATTGCTAGTACTTTGGTTGCAAATGCTTCTTATAACTCTTGAACAAACTCTTGGATACAGATTTGGGACTGCATATGCTCAAACTAAAGAAAAAATTACTAGTCCTAAACAAATAGATCAATCAAAATAACTAGGCACTCTACTACTTCTTAATCTACACGTTGGATTGTCCCTTCCACATTCGCTAGAGGCCTAAAGAAACTAGAGTAAATATTATGAGGAATTTGGCCTTTCAAGTAGGAAAATGCAGTGAAGACTTTCAAATCAAAGAGAAATAAAGTTTTAAATTTTCTTTAGAGGGTATTAAAAAGTATTAAAAAACTAATGTATGTTTCCCTGGTGATCAAAGATTGTAGTGGCTATCTAGCAATCTAAAATGTAAAATATAGAAAGCAAGTTTGAAAAAAAATCTACGTGTCGCCTTTATTAAGATATACATTTTATTTTTTTGTTTAGACACTTTCATCTTTGATGGTAATAGGGATATGAATCTCCTAAAAAAGAGAAGATTGTAATGTAAAAAAAGATAAATTTATGCAAGAGAATAAATCATAAATATAGAAAAGACTAGTCAATGAATTCATACTAAATATAAGTTATTTTCTGATAGAGATTCCCTTTGAGACATGAAAACTATTGTCTAGAAAAGGTGGAAATTCCTTGTGTGAAACAAATAATCTCCTTCCAAAAAAGATGTACCACAATAAAACAATACAAATCCACAAAGACAGATGGATGGATGTAACATTATGCAAACTTATTGGAATAATAAATCATAGAAGATATGCATTTCCAAATGAGGAAGGAAATATAGACAAGGAAATCAATCCCATTAGAGAAGAAGATACTTAAAAATGATGTGTATGGAAGGATATAATAATGTCAGATATTTAACCACAAAAGAGATAATGGATCCTTGAAAATGAGAATGAACAAGAGAGATACATTTTTCCCCCAAGAAAAAGAACAAGGAGACAGATCTATTATATTACTTAAACAAATACTGTGCAAAAAGAATCCACCAATGATGTAGGCTATTACAACTACACGATGGAAAAAATATAAGATGAGAAAGAGATGATAAGGTATATTTTTATTATCAAGAAAAAGCATAAGATTTTTTGTTAAACAAATTAAAGATCTATCCACTAAATCGATACAATCAAGAAGATAATGTTTTTTCTATGATGTAAAAGACAAATAAATTCACCATTAAAAGGCTTTTGTTTCTTTAAAAAATACTAAAAAGGAAAATGGATCTTAGGTTCATATTTAATTCTCCAAAAGATTCTCTTATGTTAAGCCAATTGGTCACCAAAAGTAGAGTTGACAATAGATAGTGTTGGAAAAATATTTTCTAAAGGATATTTATGTTATGATGAAGAAGGATTGAAAGGAGCTGAAGTGGTGAGTTGGGGTATAAATCATACACTAAATAAAGTAACTTGTATGGGTGGTTTTATAGGGACTTTAATACCTTATACATTAATACCAAGACCTTGTCCACTATAATCCTATTCAATAATAATGTCATAACCCACATTATAGTTGGGTTTTAATGTAGATGGTGAAGGATATTCATATTTAATTTTATGGAAATGTATACCATAAAGAGGAATAGGAGTGGAACTATTATCCTTAGGAATATTAAAATTTGTATCACTATTCCTATCCACTTTAGGTAGAGAAGAAGAGGAATGTTTATAAAGATATTCATGTCTACTTAATATTATTCTTGGAGAGAATTCATCAATAAAATTCTTAACATCATCATTATGATTAATGCTTTTATAAAAGGAAATTATTTAATGTCATCTCAAGAATTGCATAAATTAGCTTCCCTAAGACTATGGATTAAGGTGGGTTGACCAAGAGAGGATCTAGGTCTTAGTAGGAGGGATAACTAGGAAATATATTTGTATCATAATGATGAATAAGAAGAATGGGAGTATGATTAAGGTGATTTATTCT
>BSBK01013677.1:0-85000 GCA_027943335.1 Chamaecyparis obtusa | reverse complement strand
AATAGCTAGATCTAACAATGAGTTGATATTCAATGGACATTATGAACAATACATGTAAATTATTTCAGGACTTGTAGTATGTTATTTATCTTAATCATGAGTTGTTATGTGTAATTGATCTAAGTACAATATCTAGATACGTGTTACAAGTAATATGAACACTTTGATTAACTATAAAAAAATCATCTAGATCTAACAATGACATCTATTAATACATGTAATTGACAAGAACAATATGGATGTTACAAACTTAATAACTAAATTAAGTAATGAGATCAATTAAGTGAACATAATCTAGAACCAATGTGCATAGTTTAATATCTACAACAAAATTAGGTGAATACAAAGTTATAAATTTACAACAAGAGCGTATTGTACTACATAAATAGTTCATGTAGATATGTTCTTCTAGGTCCATCCTGCATCACAAAAATAAACATGTTGAAATTATGTTAGAATTTATAAAAATTTATTTAAAGTTAAATTTAATTTTAATTTCAAATCTATATCTCTAAATTATAAATTATGTCACTTGAAAGAAGACATATAGAAAACATATATATACAAATATGACAATTGAACAAAAACTTACATAAGATGAAATTGATTCAACCTAATGTACCATCAACATCCTCTATTTTCTGTAATGCAAATCTATGTTCTTCCTGACAATCTGCATCATAAAAATAAACATGTTAAAATGTTAGAATTTTTGTACTCAAGTTCATTTATTAAAGTTAATTTTAATTTGAAAGTTAGTAAGACAATTGAATAAAAAATTACATGTATAAATTTCATTCAACCTAATGTACCATCAGCATCCTCTCTTTTCTGCAATGCTTCTATGATTGCCTCATGCTCTTCCATTGAAAGTGTCCATAAAATCTTATTAGCAGGTCTCCCTTTGTATCTTTCCAATTTGATATTTGTTGCCACTACCAAATGGGAATAGTGTATAATCTTCTTTTCTGATTGGTAGTCTTCAAAAGCTAGTAAACCATTCCTTCTTGTCAGGTATTTGCGTAGCCATGTACCAACTACCACAATAGACCGAATTGGATACTAAAAATTATCATCATCTACTTGATGACATATCAACTTTTTCTTGGGTTCTACACATTGAGCTAACCAATACTCTGTCTGCTCTTCATTATCCTCAAGTGCAACAACAGCATACACATGTCCTACAAAATAAAATTTTAAGTACATGTGCACTGTAAATAAAACTTGTTTAAAAGTTTATAATTCAAATATATATAATCATAAATTCCTCTACATACAAATGTAACTAATGTATAATTTAAAGTTTTACATTAAATTGTATTAAATTACCAGGTTGTATGAGATCCAAAACATGATCATAATCTTCTGATGCAAAGGCATGATTCAGGTCTTCATTTATTATAACATCTTCATCTTGTCTCTCACTAGGTGTTAAGGATTTTTGTTGCCATTCTTCAACCCATTCTGTATTCTTGCATTCTTCCCATTCACCTGCAACACAAAATTGACAAAAACATGCAAGCTCCCTAGTCCATATAGTCCAAGTGTTAGAATTAGAACTCCTAAATGGATGCCATTTAGCCGATCCATTGATTGTATTACAATCATATCTTGAAAGGATATCCTTCTCTTCAACTAGCCAGAAAAAATGTCTAATTGTAGAGTTTTGACTTGATCCTATAGACAAACTTGTTTTACACCATTCAACAATTGTACATGCATCTTTAAATTTTGATTTTTCCTCAAATTTGAGTTGCTCTCTACAAAGGGCTCTCTTAACACATGCACCGGCACCATCATGCTCTCCCTTCCCATGTCCAGCCTCAAAAAAACTCTAGATATGTTGGATATTTGTTTTCTTGTGCATCCTACTCAACCAATAAAACATTCTAGCATTCTTGAGTTGTCCTGTGCAATTATCTGACCATATTAGATGTTGTGTTATATAAATTTCTCTCTCCATTAAATTTTCATAAAGGGTATTAAAGCAATATTGGACAAAATCCGATGATTGTAACTTATTATCACTCATATGGAAATGATACTCTCTCAATATTTTTTGATCCTCTTCTGTACTATCGGCTGCATGTCTATAGACAATATGAACAAAAATTGTCACTTGCACTAAATTATAATATTGTGGTTGGATCTCATCTTGCGGTGCAAGTGTGTAGTTTTCTGCAAAGTCAACAACTGACAGTATACTACCAATTGGAAATGTATTCTTGCATATCCGAAATTATCCATCAAGCCATCTAGAATTGTGAGAGTGTTTCACATATTTAGGTATGACCTTACTCTTGAATTCATTCATAAAAGCATTAACACTAAGTTTTTTAGTTATTAGGTCGCACTGTTTTCCAACTTTTCCATCCTTTAATGGATACTCAATAGTTTTAAATCTTTGTACATCACCTAATTGTTGTCAAAAATCAAATGAAATATTCTCATGCAAACATTCATCTAATAATGTAAGATTGCCACATAAATCACATACACTAGAAACACATGCATTCAAAAGATAAAATTGCTCATTAGGTGGGTTACAAAATAAATTTGATATAAACTCTTTTATAGTTTTAGGTGGTATATTTATACCACATTCCTGCAACATTTTATTAGTATGCATAGTAGAACATATAGATCGAAAAACATCATAATGATAACAAAATTGAACATGAGTTTTACAACAATGGGTGATTCTTTCTTTGTTAATCCTTACATACCATGGTTTACATTTTTCAAAATATCTTTGACTAATACTAATAGTTAACACCTTATCATCCAAAAAAAATTTATACAATTCTGTTTGAGTCATATCTAAAAGGTGTTTTGGATGTGGATCATGAACTTTTGAACTAAATCTTAATTTAAGAACATCTCTTGCATTAAGGGATACTCTTGTATTATCGTGCCAAAATTTTTCAATCAAAGTTTTGACTTCACCAATAAGTTTCATGTCAGACCTTGGGAGTCTACCACTGAAGGTCCACAAATGGTTTGTCGGATCACTCTCAAAGTTAACTCTTCTCTTTACAGCTCTTAATAAAGTTTTACGATTAATATTAAGATATCCACTTATATTTGAAATCATTCTTTGATCAGTAGTAGTTTTGTTTACTAAAGCGGTTGTTATTGCTCATCGTGCCGCATTACTATTTTTAGAACAACTTTTCTTTCCAATTGTGTCAAAGGCACTAGCAATAGTTGATACAACTTGTTTTGGAGACTCATCCTTCTTCTTAGTTTTCACATAAATTCCTAACCTCTTCATTACTTTTTGCATTTTAGACATTTTAATTAACTGTAACATTAATTGACATTGAAACCCAAATTTCATATAATAAAGAAATTCTCTAAACAATCTACTCACGTGTGTCCTAATTTGTCTCGATGAAACCAAACCACACAGATTGTCTAACACATTAGTTTTAATTGAAATTGTTCATTTATTTCATTATCATTTAAATGAGTTTCTTTTTCAATCAGTGTTTCTATGTCTACATTTTCATTGTTGATTTCAATCTAAATTGGTGTTTCATTTTCAGTTTCAATTGGGGTTTGACTTTTATTTCCTTTATCATTATGATAAACATTACTAATTTCTAAAATTAAACATGTTAATCTATTTTTAGGAATAAAATTTAAATCATTTCTATTGTAACTCGCTTCTAGCAAAGCATGAATATCTTTATTAAAATAAGTTGTAATAGTTGGATGCAAAGACATACCTGTATCCAATACTAGATTTGAAGATGCACCTGATTTTGCTTCTTCAACCTATACATCCATTATGATGTCTTCATTATCCTCTTTTTTTGAAACAATTGTTGAACTCGATGCTCCAACATTATTTGCATTTCAAAGTCTCTCTCTTCGTTCTGATTGTCATTTTGCCTCCTCTCTATTTTGTGCAATCTGCTCGGGTGTCAGAACCTTCATTGACCTCTTTCTACGTCGGTTTGATCCCATTTTTGCACCAAAATTTGAATTTAAACAATCTTTTCTGAATGTGAGATCCAATGTAAGACAAAAAAAAGGAATGATGGCAGAAATATTCTATTTGTCTGCTACAAATCGATAGAATACAACATCAAAAGTTGCCAATGATTAGATCAGGCCCACAGCCTGGGTTTTTTTTGCTGCAACAGTTATTTAAGAAATGGGCGCTCGTTCTTAATTTACAAAACGGGCTTCCAATTTGTAAATCTATGGGACCATTCTTAGATTTACAAAACGGGCACCCATTTTTTGAATTTAAATAATGGGCGCTTGATTTATAAATCTATAGGCGGGAACCTTACCTCCTGCCTTGGGTTTTGGTTTGGGACAGGCTTGGTGGGACCAAGCCTATGCTTCAACCTACAAAAAAATGGCTAAGGCATTACATAGAATTTTTTTGCCTTGCCATAAGTTTTAGAACAACTTCCTAGATGTATTTTTTTATAAAATGAAAACCCATTTTAGCTCTTATTGTGTAGATTATAAAAATATAAATTTTATAGTGATATGATAAAATTTAATATTTATACAATATTTATTAAGCCAAAGTGGTACCTAAGCTTGAAATACCAAGGTTAACTAAAACTTTAATAACTTTTTTAATTTTTGGTTTTTTGAAAAATGATTTATATGTGACCAAACTAGATAGAATTCTTTTCAATTTAAAAAAAAAAAAAATGAAAAAAGGTGAAGTTATCATCAAATTATGGTGTCCGTACACCAGAGGTTTCAAAAATGTACTTTATAGTCAATAAAAAATTAATTAAAAAAATATTCAATAAAAAAAAAAGAAAAAATATCTTGACCAATCTTTAGTGTTTTAGGTACCTTTTCTCAAAAGGATTCCCCAAAATACATTCATTTACTTCAAAAAAGGGTGTCCGTACATGCATAAGGTGTGGTCCTAAAACAAGCATTTCAAAAAAATGGTTTTTAGACATGCATACTAAAATTCAATTTATACCATGTGGGTATTAAAAAAAATTACATATTTGAAAACTAGATTCTGAGCACTAAATTTGAAAATACTAAAGTTTTTCAAGATTCAATCTTTAAGTGCTTCAAATTTGGACATCAATTGATAGAAATTTTGAAAAATAGGAAAAACACTCACTTTTTGGCCAAAAGTGGGACTCAACTTCTTGCAGCTACCCACAACCATCGAATCTAGTTTCCCACAAAAACCATGACACTAAGCTTAGATTCAATTTGGGACACTTTAGGTAGGAACATAAAATTTGAAACCTTATATTCCTAGGTTCGTTGCTACTCCTTCCCCCCCAAAGACCACATATGTTGCTACTCTACAGACCCAGGTTGTTGCTGCTCTACCGACCCATGTTACTAAGGATGATCCCCCTTTGTTGGAGGAGGTCCCCTTGAGAAATCTACTAGAAGAGGGAGAAATACCCATGGGTGGAGTCTCTATTGAGGAGGGAATCTACCCCCTAATAGTGATTCAGTTAATAAGAAAGACCAAGTTGACCTGACTGCCAGAGGTAACACAAAAGTGCAGCTTGAAACACCATAATAGGTGGACAACCTAGTGATGGAAGTGGTCCTGAGTACCTATGCTATCAACCCTCAACAAGCTATTTGTAGAAACCCAATTAAGCCAGTTGGGGCTTTGAAAGGTAGAGGCAGAGAATGGAAAACCCAAAACAAGAAAACAAGGATAAAAAAAATTGATGTTGGTGTGGACACAAAACTAGGACGTCCATCAGACAGGACAAGAAGACATAGGAGCACAATGAAGGAGATTGGTGTGGGTAGATAGCAAACCCTTGACCTCACACCCAAAGGTAATAAATGATTGTTTTCTCCTGGAAAATTCAAGGCTTAAACAACCCACAAAAATAACTTGTTAAACATTATATTGTTGATTATAAAGTAGACATTCTCCTTATTCAAGAAGTCAAAATGACCTATCATAACTTTGATTCTCTTATGGGATGGTTATGGCCTGGAGCCATGTTCTTTTATTCTGAGGCTTGTGGGGCTTGTGGGGGGATTGATACTCTTTGGAACCCTTCTAAAGTTAATGGGGATGCCCTCAGTTTCTCCCACCACCATCTTGTTGTTTCATTCACCTCCCCAGTGGCTACCTGACACTGTTTTAATATTTATGCTCCTAATTCCCATCAGGGTAGAAAGAATGTTTGGGAGGAGCTTTCTTCCTCATTTATCCTCCTTTAGGGCTCTAATTTTTTGGTGGTAGGGGACTTCAACTTCCCTCTATACCCTTCTAAAAAATGTGGGGGTATTATGGATTTCACTGAAAGCATGGGGGACCTGTCCAACTTTGTCTATTTGAATGGGCTTCATGATGTTGATCTTAAAGGTAATCCACTCACCTGGACCAACAACAAGAAGGGAAACCACCTAATTCAAGTGTGGCTTGATAGAGTCCTAATGTCTTCTACTTGGGACCTAGGACCTTCCTGCTCTCTCAATACCCTCCCTAGAACCACCTCTGATCATAATCGTTTGTTGCTAAATTGGATGGATGTGAAGCACTCCTACCCTACCCCCTCTTAGCACATGCAAAAAATTTCATGGCTCTAGCCCTTTTCCCCTGGTCTCTATAGTTATTTTTAGGTCTTTGCCTTTAGCCTTGGTTCAAACTTTTGAAAATATAGTCGTTACATGCAAAACCCTTTGTTATTCCCTAGCCTTGTTCTAATTTGATGTTACTTTATTTAGGCCACTTAAAGTCCTTTAACGCATGTGTTAAAATTAGTGACCTCTTTGTCGTGTGAACCTTTTTCATGTCTTGCGATCATGTGACTAAAGTATTTTGGTTGGCCCCAGTGTTAACTTTTCCTAAGTTTCTACCCCTGGCGAATTTAATATTTCCTAAGTCCCCCATGCCTAATATTTTTCCTGAAAGCCTAAGTCTCAACATTTAATTTTTACTATGTTTCGGCCTTAGTGTTTTCTGGGCCCGGTCTCTAACACCATTTCCATCCGACGGTGGGTGTATCTTCTAATGAGATGTGTTAGAGGCTTGCGAACTTAAGACGTCCATTGATTCTCCTTTATGACAGAGCTTCTCAAATAGGTGAGTCTGTTGACACATATGCACAAATGGCGATGTCTTATTGGTCCATGTTTTAACATGTTTGCTATTGCAGTGTGGTCCAGGGTGTGCCATGATCATCTGCAGGGTTTGTACTATGTGGTTTTGTGCTCGAGGCATGTTGCAGGGTTGACATTTTGAGCATTTTTGTGGTTCTTAGTACCTTCATAGAGAATTTATCATGATTTAGGATCTGATGTAGGAGCATCCTAGGTGTAAGGGCAATCTTGCATCACCCAAAAAATTTCTATTTTTGTATTCAATAAGGGCTATCTTGTGCAGAGTTGCTATTTATGGAAACTTGCTATTTTTAGTAAGTTGGTCTTATGATCTCAGAATGTTCTAATTTTACATGTGGAGGTTCATCTCAGTCATATCAGCCTACCAGCAAAGTTTCATGGCTAGATCAGGTCTAGTTTTGAAGATATTGAAGATTTTTGGTATTGGCAGCAGGGTACAGAAACTTTGAATTCAGTTTTGAAGGCTTTAGAAGCCCCAGATGAGGTTGAAAAATTGGGTGATGGGTGCTTTGCATAGGTTAAGCCTATAGAGCGCTTCGTGGCATTTCTGAAATGGGGTTATAATAGTCAATCGGGTCAACTGGTGATGACTTATGGTCTTCGGAAGTCAGGCCACCTGAAATGGCAAAAAATAATTTTCCTTCAAAATTTCTGTTCGGGTTTCAAAAGTTATTTTGAGTCGACTTTGATGTAATAAATTGAAAAATAATATAATTCTAAGTTGGGTCGGCCCTTAGGGCTAAATTTCTGGAACCTTCTCAGGCAGTGGAAATTGCCTATATAAAGAAGGCCCGTAGTGTTGTCCAGGGCAGTTCTGGGTAGTAGATCTGGGTATCGATTCGAGGATTTTTCCTACAGAATATTGTAAGGGAATGCCCATGTGGCTTTCCATATTGTAATTCTGAAAGTTTTTAATTCCACATTTGTGGAGATAATAAGAAGCCAATTTTCTGTTCTTGCATATTATTGTTGTTGTTTCTCTATTTCTGTTATGTATTTGTGGTACTAAGGGGAGCACCCTTCATCAGGATCATTCTAGGATTTTCTTTCTCTTGGTTTCCTAGGTTTCCATCCTTGTAATAATTTTATGACTGTTTCCAATTGGTTGGGTGGTTGAAACCCTAACCCTAAGTCATCTATAGCTTGTTGCATTCTCTTTGAGAATTCCAAGATGACTAGGGAGTATATATGGTAGAATTTTTTACTGAGTAAGGGTTCCAAAACATTTTCTTTTGGTCCTTGGTTGTTGACAGTGTTATACTGATAGAGGAGTTGGATTTTGGGTATTTCCTATCTTTGTGTTGTTTTGATTGTATATTAATCTTGAATATGTTAATAAGAATGCTATTGAGTTCCAATCTTGCATTTGTGTATGTCTTGTTTTGGTTCTAAGCTCATATATGTTAATGTCACAAAGTCTGTTAGCATATGGTAAACAAAGAGTATTGTAAAGTCATTTTTGAGTTCCTAACAAATCTAGGATTAAAGTCTTTTAGGTGGCTTCAGTGAGTTTACAACCAAGTAAGAATATGACGTCCTTGTGTTTGAGGGAGAGAGGTAATAGGCAAAGCACTTATCCTAGATTCAATTGTGTTTGAATTAAGGTATTCAGTTGATGTATGTAATTAGGTGACTCTTTGCCCTAGGTTAAGGCACTGGTCCATCCTCTGGAGGCATTTCATTGTCATCACCACACACAAACATTCAAATGATAAAATCTTAAAGCAGTTAGTAAAGAGTATATAGTTGTATATCATTTAGTGATTCCTTTCAAGAAGTGAATCAAGGGTGTTAGGCCAATTTTCTGTCATAGAAAAATCTTATGAAAATGGCCTATTTCCTTGTAAAGTTTCATTGAGTTCCCTTAGTCCTGTGTGCTTCATGTTCTCGCCTTGCTCTTGTTCAATTTGCACGTGCTGATTCACAAAACCCAGAAAGATATTCAAATTCTAAGGTCCGCGGGAAGCATTTTCAAAATCTGCCATAGTGTCAAAAACCCACAGTGTTTTCAAAAGTCCATGATGTTTTTGGTTTGTGTGTTTTTGGCCTTCATTATTTTTGACCCTGTGCTTCCTGCTTTTGTGCGCTTATCTTTCGATCTGTTGAAAGCCTTGTGTGTTTTCGGTCTTTTTCATCAAAAACATTGTGTGTTTCTGACCTCGCACTAGTTCCCTATTTTCTGGCATTTCCTAAGTGCACAAGTGCGAGGGGTGTGGTCCCGGTGTGACATGTCTATGCAGGTGGAGGTTTCTTATTGGTCGAGGTGGATGTGCTCAGGAGTGGGCCCGGTGTCTTATGGGTGATAGATGGCATGTCCTTATTGGCTGTCGCATGGCCGCATGTCAAAATTTTTTGACATGCTATCATGCAACCGCTTGCCATCTATCCGCATCGGTCCCGACTCTTCACAATTGGTGGTTGTTGTTTCATGGTCCCAGACACAGTGATGTGGTGGCTTTAGGTTGGCTGTCGCATGATCGGATAGCCCAACAAAAGGCTATGCGATCATGTGACTGGCTGACACATGTCCATGATGGTTGCGGTGGTGGTTGTGATTGCGGTGATGATTGTGGTAGCAGTCTACGGGTTGCCGCATGTTCGCATAGCCCATCTCTGGGCTATGCTATCATGTGACAAGGTGCCGCATGTCTTGGGGCCCGTTTGTGGCTATTTGGTGGGCTCGATGGTAGGTGGTGTCGTGGTGGTTTTCGGTTGGTCCGTGCTGGCGGGTTGTTAAGGTTTGAAAGCAGGCCCGGGCTTGGGTATCTTGACGGTGTTTTAACGGGCTGAGGCATAGTGTTCACGAGTTGTCACATATTTGCATAACCCATTTTCGGGTTATGCGATCATGCGACCAAGCATAATTTGAAGCCTAGATTCCTGTGGTGGTGAAGTTGATGACTGTGCATTTGCATGACTAAGGGAAAATGATTAAGGAATATAAAGCCCATGAAATGCAAAGTGACCATTGGGATTCAAATTCAAATTCTACAGAGTGTTTCCAGTGACTGACGGTACCAACATTTATGGATTCTTCGGTAGTTTTTGATCTGGTTGGTGGCACCGATTGTTGTGAAGTGGTCCAGAGGCTTTGTGGTCATTTGCAGAGATGATTTTGTACCTGGTGCCATGTGGTTTTGAGCTTGAGGAGCTATTTGCAGGTGGTGATTAAACTATTTTTCATGACATTGCCTGGTTTTTTGTCCTGATTCCAAGATTGTCATGATTGCAAGATCTGTTTGGATCTCTTTCTCCACGTTGCTGGTGTTTCCTACCTCTGTAGTAAATTTTGATGTTGTTTTGGTGGGTGAAAGCTATGCCTTAGCTGTCCGTAGCTTGTTGCATTCTCCTAGAGAATTCCAAGGTAGCTAGTGGTATATAGTGTCAAAATTTTGACTTAGAAAGAGTTCTAAATTTTGTCAGTTCCAGTGAAGGGTTATGTTCTACAGATTTCTCCTTCTCTCTGCATATAGAGTGTTCCTCTTTCTCCTGTTGGTTTAGAGAATACAATACATATTGTAACAAATTTGTCTTATGTGTGAGGATTTAATATATTTTTACTGTTACCAAACTATCTCCATTTGAATTCTGAGTCCATTAGTCATACATTAAGGGTGTTTGATTTGTCTTCTTGTATTGCCTATGTGTTTGCAAGTGGAGTTGTCTTCGCAGAGATAACTGGTTTAGGGTTAGTGTTTATGTATGTATGAGGTGAAGTGCTAAGGATATTTCATGCTTGTCTTCCAGTGGATGTTGGTTAATGTATTATCTGTTTATAGGTCTCTTCTAAGGGGAGGTTTAAAATCTTTTGAGTGGATAATAACATACTTAAATACATAAGTGGGTGCTAAGTTGAGGTTTGGTCATGGTGTGTGATTGATGTCAGGTATCAACACATTGGGTATATTATTTTCTTGTTTCATAGTTGTCCCTTCCAATATTGTATTTGACTCTGTGGCCCATTGGATAAGGCACTGGTCTATGTGAGACTTAGGGTATCTCAGGGGTCCCTTCAACCCATCTTTAAAATCATTTCCCTCTAGTTCCACCCTTTCCCTTTTCTTGCTATTAGTATAGGTCTCTAGCTTTCAATCTCATTCCATGCAAGTAGGGCTATTGCATGAGACTTTCTATCATTGGGGTATAGGATACCTATAGGAGATTGATTTCTATTCTACATTAATCTATCTATAGGCCTTTGGTTTGTCATGAGGTATCTTGAATGTGCAGATAAGGCAATACCCGCCCGAGTGAATGTGGAGCTCAAAGAAGAAGGAGGATTTCTTTCTATCCTCATCAATTGGTTTTTTTTCATCGTCAAGATTGAGTGCCTAACCTGTGTTTCTAGCCCAACCATTCAATTCAAGTTTTGTCCTACAAGGAGAAGAACCGACAAAATGGTGACTCTACTGGGGAGAACATAAGGAAAACCTATTAAGGAGCTCTGGTTATGGTTACAAATTTTGCAATATCATATCTTTTGACCAGATTGGTTTGGACCATCCAAGTCACCAACAAAATGGTGACTCTACTGGGGAAGAGGTAAAGGACAACAAGCTTCCTTTCTTGGCTGGATCATCCCAGTGTCCTGGTTGAAGTTACAGAGTGAAATGAAAAAAATACATTTGTAATATTTTCTCACTAAGTGTTGAGTGGTGACTCCGAGTCTCTGTTTGGTCAGTGTTTTATAACAAGTGTGATATATTTGCAGTCTTGACAAGCAGTTATCCTATGAGTTTGTCTTGTGATTGTTGGTTTTGAAGAAGGTTCAGAGTTGAAGAGGTTCTCAATTGATTTAGATTTGTCCTCTACAAGGAGGTGGTAGCTCTACCAAGGTTTGAAAAGTGATTTGGAGGAAATTTCATATCAGTATTTTGCAGCATTCACAACATCTCCAAGTAATCCTATTTCATTAAGCAAGAACAGTCCCTAATTAGGTGAACAAGTAACTATTGAAAAAGGGAAGTCAGTCTTGAAGGTTTGATCATATTTCTAGATAAAAGTTTTAGTTTTGTAATGAGTATCAGAAATATGTTGAGGTTTAATAAAGTCATTGGTTGCATGGGTTTGAAAAAAAGTATTGGCATGAGAACAAGTTGTATTATTTTGTCAATACATTAAATAGAGTTTCTAGCTTTGATAGATCAGGATGATGTTTCTAAGTCTGGGTGTTATCAGTCAGACCTTAGAAATGTTGATAGAGATAGAGACATTTATCTAATAAGTCAAAGGATCCAACAGACTTGTACAAGGATTTTAAAATGTGCAATAGGGGAATGGAAAGAAGGGTCATCCCACTCATACTATAAGAAATTTCTTATAGCTTGTGATGAACTTCTTATGGGTATTGAGCTTCAAGATTTCTAGTATACTGAAATGTTTTTAGTGCTTATATGCCTAAACTAGTTGGTTGGACTACCTCTATTAGAAATGAAGCATTAGAAAAAGTTAAGAAATGGATGGATTCATTTAAGAATGATGAATCTTGTGATTTTGGTGCTAATGATGGAACTTGTGATTATCAAGAGATGAAAGATGAATCTACAGATATGAGTTCCTGCAACTTGATGACTTGACACAAAAATTTTTAGCCCCTGTCTCAGATGAGGAAGATATTTGTAGCATTTGTAGTGATGCAAATGAGATAGAGTGTGAGGTCCAGTACCTACTAAGTAGTGAACAAATTTCAAATCTTTTGGATGTAGAGTTTCAAAGATGCACTCCCGAGTATGTTTCTGAGATCCCATGCCTAGTGGATATTATTTTTGATGAAGAAGAAATGAGTGATGGCCTGGTGTGTGAAACTTCTATTGAGGTCCTTTCTCCCATTTTTGATATGCAAGTGGATGGTACACATTATTGCAGTAAATTTGATAATGTCAGTGATGATGAGTATGATGATATGTGTACCAGTGTGGATTTAGTTTTTCAAGAGCCTAATGTTTGTGGTTCTTCTTTATATTATGATGTTGGAGAATGTGGCAATTCTGAAGGAGTTTTCTTAGATTTGCAAATGACTGAAGAGTCATTGACTGATAGTGCTTGTTCCTTTCTAGAAGATGCTAATGTGATTTTTGATCAGCAAGTTGTTCCCATTTTCATGTAGTCAGATTTCTATCTTGAGAAGTTTTATATTAGTTTGCAGAGCAAGGAGATAGAAAGTGTTTATTATTCATTGTAAACTAATGGTCAGAATGTTAATGCTTCCAGTCATGGTGTTGAGTTGGGGTGTTTCCTTTTTCAGCATGGCGGTGAAAGTAGAGAGTGATGTAGGAGCATCCTGGGTCTAAGAGCAATCTTGCATCACCCAAAAATATTTCTATTTTTATATTCAATAAGGGCTATTTTAGTGTAGAGCTGCTATTTATGGAAAGTTACTATTTTTTTGGTAATTTTTGCCTATGCTCAAAATGATCTGATTTCTTTCTTGGAGGTTCATTTTGATCATGTAAGTCTGCCAGTAAAGTTTCATTGCCAGATCAAGTGTATATTGGAAGATATTGAAGATTTTTGGTATTGGCAGCAGGGTACAGAAACTTTGAACTCAGTTTTGAAGGCTTTAGAGGCCTCGGATGAGGTCAAAAATTTGGGTGACAGGCGCTTGCGCGGGTCAAGCCTGTAGAGCGCTTCGTGGCATTTCTGAAATGGGGTTATAATAGCCGATCAGGTCAACTGGTGATGACTTATGGTCTTCGGAAGTTGGGCCACCTGAAATGGCAAAAAATAATTTTCTTGAAAATTTTTGTTCGGGTTTCAAAGGTTATCTTGAGCCGACTATGATGTAATAAAATGTAAAATAAAATAATTCTAAGTTTGGTCGGCCTTATTGGCTAAAATTCTGGAACCTTCCCAAGCGGTGGATAATTGCCTATATAAGGAAGGCTGTATTATTATCTTAGGCAGTTCAGAATAGTTCTGGGTAGTAGATCTGGGTATTAGTTCGAGGCTTTGTCCTACAAAATATTGTAAGAGAATGCCCATGTGGCTTTGCATATTGTAATTCTGAAAGTTTGTAATTCCACATTTGTGGAGATAATAAGAAGCCAATTTTTCTGTTCTTGCATATTATTGTTGTTGTTTCTCTTTTTCTGTTATGTATTAAGGGGAGCACCCTTCATCAAGTGGTATTAGAGTAGGAGTTCTTCAGTGTGTAAACAGATCACCGACTGTGAGGCAGTTTGCACAAGGACTATGGCTAGGGTTTCAACGTGCATTGCAAAAATGCCTCCACGAAGGGAACGTGGCGGAAGAGCTGGTGTTGTAACACCTGAGGTTAAAGAGCTGCAGAGACAAGTGCGAGCATTGTAAGAAGAGATTCACAGAGGAATGAATCTTAATGTCAGAGATGAAAGCAAGGATGAAGCCGAAGAAGAATATCAAGAAGGAGAAGCTGAAATTGTGAACTAGGAGGAAGAAAGACTTTTTTAGGTGATTTTCAAGATTGGGAAAAGACCTAAGATTGAGGTTCCTACATTTTCTGTAAATCTTAACTCAGAGGAATTGATCAACTGGATCAATGAATGTGAGGAATATTTTGAGTACAAAGATGTTGAGGATCCTGATAGGGTCAAATTTGCGAAGGCCAGATTGAAAGGTCATGTGAAGATCTGGTGGCAAGAAATTCAATTAGAGCGAAATAGAAGAGGGAAAGATAAAATCACAAGATGGGATCAGATGGTGGATAAATTGAAGTGACAGTTCATTCCTGTTGATTATGAGCTTGACCTACTGAAGAAAATGCAGAGTTTGAAGCAAGCAGGAAGATCTATTCAGGAGTATACAGAGGAAATCTACCGACTTGTCATCAGAACAGGCCATGCAGAAGCTGATAAAGAGAAAGTTGCCCGATACCTTAATGGGTTAAGGCCAAGCATTCAGGAGGAGCTGAATCTAGTTCGAATGAATAGTATTGAAGAGGCATACCAGTTTTCCCTAAAAGTAGAGGAAAAGCTGAACAAGAAGTTTGAGAGCAGACAAAATGGAAGAGGTCATGGTGGACGATTTGGTGGACGGTCATATGGTGGCCGAAATGAAGATCCGAAAAAGAAGGATGAGGCCAGTAGCAGTCAGAATCAGCGAGGAAATAATTCCAATCATTTCCAGGATTAGAATAATAGAGATCAGAGAGGAAGAGGAAGAGGACAAGGATCTGGAAGAGGTGGCTTCCATGGAACATGTTTTCACTGTGGAGAAGAAGGTCATAGGGCATTTGAATGTCCTCAGCACCAAGGAAGAATAGACAGGAGAAATGAAGGCCAGGCTAGAGTTGCACATGTAGATGAAGATGCCAGATCATCAAATTCTAAAGATGCTAAAAGAGGAGAAATGTTGATTAACAGAAGAGTCCCGTTGAGTGGTGAGAATGAACCTGAGCAAAGAAGGAGCCTGTTTCGCACCAGGTGCAAGTGTGAAGGTAAATGTTGTGATGTGATTATTGATAGTGGAAGCACTGACAATTTGGTGTCAGAAGAGATGGTGACAAATTTGAAACTCAAGAGACAGAAACACCCACATCCATATCGGATTGCCTGGGTACAGGATGACTACAAGGTCATGGTCAATGAACAATGCCTAGTGAAGTTCAAGATTGGCGGATACCAAGATGAGGTATTATGTGATATCATATCTATGGATGCATGTCATATGTTGTTGGGTAGACCATGGCAGTTTGACAGATGTGCTATACATGATGGTCGTGCGAATACCTATTCCCTGACAAAGGATGGAGTGCGACATAAGCTAAAACCATTGAAGGAGATTGAAGAAAAGGTATGTGGTAATGCAAGGATAACTTTTTTTGATGGAAGAAATTTCCTAGATGGTATGAGGCATGAGCATGTATGTTTTGCTTTAATTCCAAAAGCTGGTAAAGAGGAAGTAGAAGATGTTCCTGTAGAAGTTGCAGATTTTTTGAATGAGTTTCAAGATATTGTGTCTGATAACATGTCTGATGGATTACCACCAGTCAGAAAGATCAGTCATTAGATGGACTTGATCCCAAGAGCGAGTTTGCCGAATAAGGCAGCACACACAATGACACCTGCAGAAAGTGAGGAGTTGAACAGACAAGTACATGAACTGTTACAGAAAGGATTGATCCGTGAGAGTCTGAGTCCCTATGCTGTACCAGCAGTATTAGCACCAAAGAAGAATGGAGAATAGAGGATGTGTACAGATTCTAGGGCAATAAACAAGATCACAATCAAGTATAGGTTTCCATTACCACGAATGGATGATATTATGGACTATTTGAGTGGAGCTGTGTATTTCTCAAAGATAGATCTGAAGAGTGGATATCATCAGATTCAGATCAGAGAAGGAGATGAATGGAAGACTGCCTTCAAGACAAAGGCAGGACAATATGAGTGGTTAGTCATGCCTTTTGGGCTAACCAATGCACCGAGCACTTTCATGCGGCTCATGAACGAGGTTCTGAAAGAATTTCTGGGTAAGTTTGTCATTGTTTACCTAGATGATATTTTGATCTTTAGTAAGACATTGGATGAGCATATGATGCATATTCGTATGGTATTTGAGAAGTTGAGAGAAGAGAAATTGCTGATTAATTTGAAGAAGTGCAGTTTTGTGAAGAAAGAGTTGGTGTATTTGGGGTTTATAGTTTTAGGAGAAGGTCTAAAAATGGACCCAGAGAAGGTACAGGCTATCCTTGAATGGCCTACTTTGAGGAGTGCTACTGAGGTAAGATCTTTTTATGGTCTAGCTAGCTTTTACAGAAATTTTATCAAAAATTTTAGCAGTATTTGTGGACCCTTGACTGAAACAATGAGAGGGGATAGAAAAGAGTTTAAGTGGACTAATGGGGCAGAAAAGAGTTTTCAATTGTTGAAACAAAAAGTTACAGAAGAACCTATTTTAGCACTTCCAGATTTTAATAAGGTGTTTCAAGTAGATTGTGATGCTAGTGGTACTGCAATAGGAGCTGTTATGAGCCAAGAAGGTAAACCTGTTGCTTATTTCAGTGAGAAGTTAAATGATGCCAAGAGGAAATATTCTATTTATGATCAGAAATTTTATGCTATAGTTTAGGCATTAAAGAAGTGGAGACATTATCTACTTCCTAAGGAGTTTATTTTGTATACTGATCATCAAGCTTTGCAATATTTGAATAGTCAAGGAAAGTTGAATCAGAGGCATTTGAAATGGGTTGAGTTTTTGCAGAGTTATACATTTGTTTTGAAACACAAGAGTGGAAAGTCTAATAGGGTTGCAGATGCTCTTAGCAGAAGGCAACTATTGCTGACAGAAATGCAGATTGAAGTGGTTGGGTTCAAGGAACTCAAGAATTTGTATCCAGAGGATCCTGATTTTGGTGAAGCTTGGAAAGCTTGTAAAGAACCTGTTACTCTAGACAGGATGCAATGGTTGGATTTCATCATCCAGGATGATATGCTATTCAGAGGGAGTCAGTTGTACATTCCACGAAGTTCTATGAGGGAGAATCTCATCAAGGAGAAGCATAGCGGAGGATTGGCTGGACATTTTGGTCGTGATAAAACCCTTGGTTTGGTTAGTGAGAATTATTATTGGCCACAGTTGCAGCAAGATGTGAAGAAGTTTGTACAGAGTATGTCAAATGGTGAAAGGAGTGAAGCAGAATACAGGGTTGTACCAGCCATTGCCTATACTAGAGAAGCCTTGGGAGGATATCAGTATGGATTTTGTTCTTGGTTTACCGAGGACACAACGGGGACATGATTCAATTTTTGTAGTAGTTGATAGATTTTTGAAGATGACACATTTCATTCCCTGCAAGAAGACTAATGATGCTGTTCATGTAGCAGAATTGTTTTTCAGAGAAGTGGTGAGACTTCATGGTTTGCCAAAGACCATAGTTTCAGATCGGGACACTAAGTTTGTTGGATATTTCTGGCAAACATTGTGGAAGAAGTTGAAGACAGATTTTAAGTTCAGTTCATCACATCACCCACAGACTGATGGACAGACAGAGGTGGTGAATAGGAGTTTGGAAAATCTGCTAAGATGTTTGGTTGGGGATAAGCCAACAGGATGGGATTTGATTTTACTACAGGCAAAATTTACATACAATAATTCTGTCAACAGGAGCACTGGTAAATCACCATTCTAGATTATATATGGAAGTAGTCCAAGAAATGCATCTAAGTTGAGAAAGATAGATAAAGGAGAAATAAGTAGTGATGAGGCTGAGAATTTTGTAGACCATTTGAAGAACATCCATGGGGAGGTGAGGAAGCATATTACCAAGATGAATGCACAGTATAAGGCTAAGGTAGATGAGAAAAGGAGGTATAAGGAATTTCAGGTTGGTGATGAAGTCATGGTTCATTTGTGGAAGGAGCGGTTTCCTGTTGGTACATATAACAAGTTGAAAATGAAGAAGTTTGGACCATGTAAGATATTGAAGAAGCATGATTCAGGAAATGCATATGCGGTAGAATTGCCTAGTGAGCTGAATATTTCACTAGTGTTTAACATTTCAGATTTGACAGAGTATCATGAAGGAGGTGTTGAAGATGAGATCACAACAGCACAGTGGAGTATTCGAGCAACTAATTCAGACACTAAGGAGATCGAAGACATACTGGACAGTCGTGTTGGTAGAAGCACAAGGAATAGGACATATGAAGAGTATTTGGTCAAATGGAAAGGATGACCTGTAGAAGATTCATCGTGGCTAACAAAGGAGGAGGTTAACCATCTTGGTTTTCCTCTGCACACCTGAGTCGTGACAGGGTCACTTCTCAAATTACCCTGGGTGTCTAATGCAGGAGCATCCTAGGTGTAAGAGCAATCTTGCATCACCCAAAAATATTTCTATTTTTATATTCAATAAGGGCTATTTTAGTGCAGAGCTGCTATTTATGGAAAGTTACTATTTTTTTGGTAATTTTTGCCTGTGCTCAAAATGATCTGATTTCTTTCTTGGAGGTTCATTTTGGTCATGTAAGTCTACCAGTAAAGTTTCATTGCTAGATCAAGTGTATATTGGAAGATATTGAAGATTTTCGGTATTGGCAGCAGGGTACAGAAACTTTGAACTCATTTTTGAAGGCTTTAGAGGCTCTGGATGAGGTCGAAAATTTGGGTGACGGGTGCTTGCACGGGTCAAGCTTGTAGAGCGCTTCGTGGCATTTCTGAAATGGGGTTATAATAGCCGATCAGGTCAACTAGTGATGACTTATGGTCTTCGGAAGTTGGGCCACCTGAAATGGTGAAAAATAATTTTCTTAAAAATTTCTGTTCGGGTTTCAAAGGTTATCTTGAGCTGACTATGATGTAATAAAATGTAAAATAAAATAATTCTAAGTTTGGTCGGCCTTATTGGCTAAAATTCTGGAACCTTCCCAGGTGGTGGATAATTGCCTATATAAGGAAGGCTGTATTATTATCTTAGGCAGTTCAGAATAGTTCTGGGTAGTAGATCTGGGTAATAGTTCGAGGCTTTGTCCTACAGAATATTGTAAGGGAATGCCCATGTGGCTTTGCATATTGTAATTCTGAAAGTTTATAATTCCACATTTGTGGAGATAATAAGAAGCCAATTTTTCTGTTCTTGCATATTATTGTTGTTGTTTCTCTTTTTCTGTTATGTATTAAGGGGAGCACCCTTCATCAAAGAGTGTGACATTTTGTTGTCATGAAATGGTCAACATCTATAGCAGCCTGATGTCTTTATCTTGCCAGACGATGGTGAGTATGGTGATCATTTTTTATATAATGTGCTGAATGTGGATCATAGTGTTTTTGGCAGGATGGATGAGAAATGTATTTTCAACTTTCCTTTGCTAAGTGGAGATGAAAATTACTTGTTTGATAGAGGAAAGACCTGGTCAAAATTTTTGGGGCCCTGAGCCTTTTGTGAATATTGTAAATCTTTGTATATAGGTTGCTTTCCCCTACCCTGTTTTTCCCTGGTCTGTCAGTTTTTGGTCCTGTTGCTTGTCTTGCCCTGCTTGTTCCTTGCTCTCTGCAATTTTGTCCTATTGGTGGTCTGCTCTCCCAAAAATGTTGAATTCTTAAATGGGCACAAGTTACCCATCATCCCCAGAAAAAGCCACTGTTAGGCCAATTTTCTGTCATAGCAAAATCTTATGAAAATGGCCTATTTCCTTGTAAAGTTTCGTTGAGTTCTCTTAGCTCTGTGTGCTTCATGTTCTCGCCTTGCTCCTGTTCAATTTGCACGTGCTGATTCATAGAACCCATAAAGATATTCAAATTCTAAGGTCCGCAGGAAGCATTTTCAAAATCTGCCACAGTGTCGAAAACCCACAGTGTTTTCAAAAGTCCATGATGTTTTCAGTCTGTATGTTTTCGGCCTTCGTTGTTTTCGACCCTATGCTTCCTACTTTTGTGCGCTTATCTTTCAGTCTGTTGAAAGCCTTGTTTGTTTTTAGTCTTTTCCATCGAAAACATTATGTGTTTTCGACCTCGCACTAGTTCCCTATTTGCTGGTATTTCCTAAGTGCGCAAGTGCGAGGGGTGTGGTCCCAGTGTGACATGTTTGCATAGGTGGAGGTTTCTTATTGGTCGACGTGGATGTACTTAGGAGTGGGCCCAGTGTCTTAGGGGTGATAGATGGCATGTCCTTATTGGCTGTCGCATGGCCACATGTCAGACTTTTCTGACATGTGATCATGTGACCACTTTCCATCTATCTGCATGGGTCCTGACTCTTCATGGTTGGTGGTTGTTGTTCCGTGGTCCCTGAGGTGGTGATGTGGTGGCTTTAGGTTCACTATCACATGATCGTATAGCCCAGCAAAAGGCTATGCGATCATGTGACCAAATAACACATGTCCATGATGGTTGCGGTGGTGGTTGCAGTTGCAGTGATGGTTGCGGTAGCGATCTATGGGTTGCCGCATGTTCGCATATCCCATCTCTGAGCTATGCGATCATGCGATAGGGTGCCATGTGTCCTAGGGCCCATTTGTGGCTATTTGGTAGGCTCAGTGGCAGGTCATGTCATGACAGTTTTTGGTTGGTTTGTGCTGGTGGGTTGTTAAGGTTTGAATGATGGCCCGGGCTTGGGTATCTCAGTGGTGTTTTAATGGGTTGAGACATAGTGTTCACGGGTTGTCGCATGTTCGCATAACCTATTTTCGGGTTATGCGATCATGTGACCAAGCATAATTTGAAGCCCGGATTCCTATGGTGGTGAAGTTGATGACTGTGCATTTGTGCGACTAAGGGCAAAGGGTTAAGGAATATAAAGCCCGTGAAATGCAAAGTGACCATTGGGATTCAAATTCAAATTCTGCAGAGTGTTTCCAGCGACTGAGGGTACCAAAATTTATGGATTCTTCGATAATTTTTGATCTGGTTGGTCACACCGGTTGTTGCGAAGTGGTCCAAAGGCTCTGTGGTCATTTGCAGTGATGATTTTATACCTGGTGCCCTGTGGTTTTGAGCTTGAAGAGCTATTTGCAGGTGGTGATTAGACTATTTTTCATGGCATTTCCTAGTTTTCTGTCTTGATTGTAAGATCTGTTTGGATCTCTTTCTCTAGGTTGCCTGTGTTTCCTACCCCTGTAGTAAATTTTGATGTTGTTTTGGTGGGTGAAAGCTATGCCTTAGCTCTCTATAGCTTGTTGCATTCACCTAGAGAATTCCAAGGCAGCTAGTGGTATATAGTGTCAAAATTTTGACTTAGAAAGAGTTCTAAATTTTGTTAGTTCCAGTGAAGGGTTCTATTCTGCAGATTTCTCCTTCTCTCTGCATATAGAGTGTTCCTCTTTCTCCTGTTGGCTCAAAGAATACAATACATATTGTAACAGATTTTTCTTATGTGTGAGGATTTAATATATTTTTACTATTACCAAACTATCTCCATTTGAATTCTAAGTCCATTAGTCATACATTAAGGGTGTTTTATTTGTCTGCTTGTATTGCCTATGTGTTTGCAAGTGGAGTTGTCTTCGCAGAGATAACTGGTTCAGGGTTAGTGTTTATGTACGTATGAGCTGAAGTGTTAAGGATATTTCATGCTTGTCTTCCAGTGGATGCTGGTTAATGTATTGTCTGTGTATAGGTCTCTTCTAAGGGGAGGGTTAAAATCCTTTGAGTGGATAATAACATACTTAAATACATAGGTGGGTGCTAAGTTGAGGTTTGGTCATGGTGTGTGATTGATGTCAGGCATCAACACATTGGGTATATTATTTTCTTGTTTCATAGCTGTCCCTTGCAATATTGTATTTGACTCTGTGGCCCATTGGATAAGGCACTGGTATATATGAGACTTAGGGTATCTCAAGGGTCCCTTCAACCCATCTTTAAAATCATTTTCCTCCAGTTCCAGCCTTTCCCTTTCTTGTTGTTATTATAGGTTTCAAGCTTTCAGTCTCATTCCATGCAAGTAGGGCTATTGCATGAGACTTTCTATCATTGGGGTATAGGATACCTATAGGAGATTGATTGCTATTCCATATTAATCTGTCTGCAGGCCTTTGGTTTGTCATGAGGTGTCTTGAATGTGCAGCTAAGGCAATACCCGCCTGAGTGAATGTGGAGCTCAAAGAAGAAGGAGGATTTCTTTCTATCCTCATCAATTAGTTTTTTTTCCTTGTCAAGCTGGAGTGCCTAACCTGTGTTTCTAGCCCAACCATTCAATTCATGTTTGGTCCTACAAGGAGAAGAACCAACAAAGGGTACACCCACCTGAGCATTGAGGCTCAAAGTGTAGGAGGATCTCTTTTGATCCTTGTTAATTGGCCCTCTTTCTTGTAGACTTTGGATTGGTGATAGAGTCAAAGTGTTATTTAAGCTATCCATCAAAGTATAAATCTAAAAGTGAAGATCAAAGGGAACCCCCAACATCCCCTTCAGATATGAAATTATGTGGACTTCGCATCCCAATTTCAGGGACATGGTTTAGCAATGGTGGTCCATTTTGAACAGGGGTACTTCTATGTATAGAGTGGCCTCTAAATTAGAAATCATCAGGGGAGTTGTTAAAGGATGGAGTAAAACCACCTTTGGTGATGTCTTTCATAAAAAGAAAGCTCTGAATGAGAAATTGGAAAACCTCCAAGGGTTGATGGCTACTAGGAACTTATTGCCTAACTTACTCAATGAGGAGGAAGAAGTTAGGAAAAATTGCAAAGCTACTCTGTCTAATGAGGAAATTTTCTAGAAGCAGAGGTCCAGAGTGTTGTGACTCAAATAGGGAGACAAGAACTCTTCTTTCTTCCATCAATCTCCCTGCAAGCACAAGAGGCAGAATACTATCAACACTCTTTAGGATAGTAGGGGGAATGGGATCTCTGACCCTACCTTGCTAGGGAATCTAGCTACAAACTACTTTGTCAACTCTTTTTCTAACATAAATACTAGAAATTTTGAAACCCTCCAAAATCAGCTTATCTCTATTTTGCCGAAAGTGATCACCGACAATGACAACGACTCCTTACTTTCAAGAGTCACTGATGAAGAAGTTTGTAATGTTGTGTTCTCCATGAAATCCTTCAAAGCCCCTAGCCCTAAAGGCTTGCCCCTGACTTTTTTTCAAGATTTTTGGGATATTGTTTGATATGATGTGATGCATGTTGCTAGGGATTTTTTAGAACTAAGAAAATTCTCAAACAACTCAATGACACTTTCATTGTCCTAGTGCCAAAATGTGCTAAGCCCAAAACTATAGATGATTTCAGACCCATCAACCTCTGTAATACCTTGTACAAAATCTTCTCTAAGATTTTGGTTAGCAGAATCAAACCCCTTCTCAATAAAGTTATTAACCCCAATCAGAAGGGGTTTGTCCCAGGTAGACAAATTTTGGATGCTTCCATCACTACGCATGAAATCCTACACTCTATCTCTCATAGCAAGGCTGGTGGTATGGAACTTAAGCTTGACATCTCTAAAGCCTATGATAAAATTAACTAGAACTTCCTCTATAAGGTCCTCACCTCCTTTGAGTTCTCTCAAGACTTCTTAACCTTGATAAAAGCCTCCACTAAAATTGTCAGATTCTTTGTGCTATTCAACAACAAACCAGGTACTAAATTTTCTACTGCTAAGGGTCTTCACCAAGGGGATCCTCTATCCCCCTATATTTTTATCCTTCTTGCTGAGGTTCTGGGCTGTAACATGATGCACTTGGCACGACTTTGAAAAATTGAGGGGATGAAACCTGCCTCTAGCCTTCCTCTTGAAGTCTTGCAATAGTTTTTGGATGACACATTCTTCTTCGGTACCTCCTTAGTTTTGGAAGAAAGGGAGTGGAAAAATATTCTTGATATTTATGCTACTACTTCGGACCAACACATAAACTATCATAAAAGAAGAATATTATTCTTCAATACTAATTTAATGGTTCAATCTAAGATTCTAAGAATTCTTGGTTTCCAAGGTTGATTCACGTCTTGTGACTTACCTCAGCCTCCCTCTTACTGTCAAAGAAGTGAAGAATGAGTTTTGGAACTCCATCCTTGAGCGAATTCAAAGGAAGCTGGCTGGTTGGAAAGGTAAACTTCTCAGTAGTCCTAGTAAGCTTCAACTTCTTGTTGCTTCTCTTCAAGGAATTCCTGTCTATTTCCTTTCCATTTTCAAAATTTCTAGTGTTATGGCTGACAGGTTGGAAAAGATTTAGTGAACCTTCTTTTGGTCAGGGTCTAAAGAGAAGAGAAGACTTCCTTTGGTTAGCCGGGAAAAATTCTTCCTCCCTAAACATACGGGGGCCTAGGGATGAGAAGAATTAACAACCTCAATAGAGCCCTGCTATCCAAGTTGTCTTAGCAAATAGTTTCAAGTTCTACAGACTGGTGTAAAGTTGTGGAGGCCAAATACCTTGATGGGGGATGCTTCTGTAAGCTCTTTATAGAATAGGGGCATTCGGGAGGTTCCAAAATTTGGAACAATATCCTCAAAAATAGAAGTATTCTGGAGAAAGGGACTCTATGGAAATTAGGTAATGGAAAGGACATAAGGTTTTGGGAGTAGCCTTGGCTTCATGATGTTATTCTTGCTTCCACTCATTTCTCCCAATTAAGAAATACTCTTCCCCACAGAGTGGGCAACCTGGTCTCCATTTTCATAACAAATGGCAGATGGATTGATATTACCCCCTTCCTGAGAGATAGATCAAATCTCCTTAATTTGACTGCTAACCTCATTACCTTAATCCACTCTATCTACATTCCCCTTTTTGAAAGGCCTCATAGACTCCTTTGGTATCATACCCTTCATGGTGGCTTCACTGTCAAATCTTCCTACAATTAGCTTACAATGACTCTTGCTGACGCTACCTGCTGAAAAAATGTGTGGCAACCACAACTCATCCCTAAGGTCAACTTCTTCAGGTGGATGGTGCTACATTGGAAAATTCTTACTCTGGAAAACCTCACTAAGAGGGGGTTTAATCTTGCCAATAGATGTTGCTTATGTAAGAAAGAAGAGGAAAACATAAACCACTTATTTATTCACTATGAATTTGCGCTTGAGGTGTGGCAGCAAATTTTAACTCACCTTGGCATCTACTGGACTCCTAATAAGGTTATATGTGATCTTTTCCATAAGTGGCTCTCTCCCTCACACCAACCTCTAATAAAGATCATGTTGAACCAGGCTCTACCTATTTTCTACTGGTCCCTTTGGAAGGAACACAATAAAAGGATCTTCAGAGATACTGAGTTGAATAGCACGGTGGTGTGTCAAATTGGGCTGAAATTGCTTCAGGAAAGCTTACTTGTCGCCCACTGGAAGACTCCCTATTTCCCACCTTCAACCTGGGATCATAAAAATTCTATGAATTGGGGATTGGACAAGGGGTTTGCCAAGTTTGATGGCTCCAAAATTGCTACTTGTAATTCTACTATTTGGACTCCTCCCTGAGCTACTTGGCATAAGTTGAATTTTGATGGGTCAGTTTGCAATCTATTCCAAGTTGGTGGGGGTGTCATCCATGATCACAATGGATGCTTATTAGAAGCCTATGATGGACCCCTTCAAAACCACACTGTCAACCAAGCCTATGATAGACTGAGAATTGATGTGTCTATTGGCTGCACAACATTGAAGTTGAAGGTGACTCCAAAGTCATAATTGATGCCTCCAGGGGTGACTATAACACTAGCTAGAAATTGGATAGCATCTTGAGAGATATCTGGGGCATTATGGATAGCTTGCAGAGAGTTACCACCATACACATCTATAGGGAAGGAAATGTGGTTGTTGATGTCATGGTTGCTACCAGTCTACACCTAGAAGGCCTTAGATATTGGAGAGTTGTTAGTCAGCTACCCCAAAACACTCAAGACTTGCTAAGGCGGCAAATGAGAGAAACTGATTTTGAAACTCATGAAGTTTAAAAAGGAAAGCTTGGGTGAGATGCCTTGTGGTGGGGTTGGGTGCCAGCGCATTCTTACGACAACTTTCACAAAAAATTTTAACTACCACAAGGATTACTGTGGGTGTAATTCTAAGTACAATATGGGTATGACATGGCTGATGTCACTAGTGGCCACAAATCATGCTTCTAAAAATAATCATTATTTCAAATTGGCTCTAGGCAATAAATCTTTGGAGGCTGGCAAAAGATACGATGCAAATTTTTCATAGGATAATTATTATTATAAGTTTGGGTTAATGTGTACTTCTCACATTTTAACCATGGTGACATTCATGGCTAGGCTTTACGAACTCCAAGATATTCAAAGCCTTAATCAATCTTTGCAAATTGACATGACATCTAAATCCCTATCTAGCTTTCCTTTTCTCTTTTGTAACCTGTATTGTGGATTTTTTCAAAGAGCCGAGGCTAGTGAGAGAAATATTCCCCTAGGCTTCTCTTTGGTTTTTGGTTTCCTCTACAGATAGCCTGATAGGAATAAAATGTGTGGTGATAGAAAAAGAATTGAGCCAGACCGGATTGAGGATGAGTTCTCCTCAGATCCCATGGTTATGTACTTTTTCAAGGAGGAAGGTATTCTACCATTCATGGAACACCTCCAAGGCCAAGATGAGATGATCTCCAGACAAGTGGCCAAGACCTGGAATGATAGGCAAGTTACCATCAATGGCATTGCCTTCCAGGTCAATGAAGAGGTTATTGGGCAGGCTATAGGTATGCCGACGACTGGTAGGAAGTGGAAAAAGATGGCTAAGATGAAGGTGAAGATAGAATTTGCACAATTTTTCAAGGATGATCCCACCCCCTCTCTGATAAATGGTGGCTACACTATTACAGAGCTCTCAGAGTTCTGGCCAAAAATGTGTAAGCTTGTGATGAAGTACTTTACTTTGGAGGGTAGATTTGGTACATTTTATAACTATCACCTCCCCTTTTGAAATCATTTATGTCACAAGCTATTAATTTATTTTCCTTTTTTCCTACTGCATTTGTTAGAAGCTAATGTGAAGACTGTTAATGAAGCCATTTCCCTCTATAAAAACCTTGTTTATCTTCATCAGAGCCTCATCCTTTTCCTTTATAACTTTCACTATGCCCTTTTCCCTACTCCACTTCTGAAAGTTTTGCACTCCTCTCTTCATTCTGCATCATCTTTCATTTCCCTTAACCAGGACATCCCCACTCCCACTAAGTCTAAGGGTGATGCAATGCCTGCTTCTAGTCCTATGCCTACTGAAACCCAACCCACCCCCAACTCTCTAAAGCATTCCTTTAACCCAGGAGACAACTCTCTACCCCCTCCCAAGAAGCATAAAAAGATTATGATTAATCTATATTGTGGCCATCCTTCTGAGCCCCTGTTTCCTTGGTCTACCCACCTTGCTAAAGAATAGGGAAAAAGAGCCATTAGAGAGCTCATGTCCAAGGAGGAGGTTTCTGTTCAGGATGAAGGTTCTGTTGGTTCTCCTAGAAAAGAGAGTCCTAGCAATGACACTAACAAGGTGGAAATTAAGCCTGAGGGAGATACCTAGGCCAATGTGGCCATGGAGGAAGTGAAGGAAAAATACCCTAGTGAGAAAAAAGGTCACACTAGTAGCGGCCTGATGGGAAAAATTAAGTACCAAGTTGATACCATGGAAAACATGGTCTCGAAACTCACCAAGGACCTAGAAGCCACAAACAAGTGGTTGGAGGATGTGAGTAAATTTTCACTTAAGGTTATGCATGCCTCTGCCACTACTCTTTGCCTCCTTGATGAGAAGGCCTCAGAGGATATAGAAGCTATTAAAAGTAACTGGGAGCTCTTCAATTTCCTCAATGAGGAGTGGGTCAATATTCTGCTGTCGAAGTGCTTATGGACTAGAAGTTAGTGTTGTGGGTTCTCATGAGTGGGAGGGTGTTGATTGCTATTGATTCCTTTCCTCCTTTATGGTTATGTTTTGTTTACTTCTATATGCTCTATACGATGATTTGGGTTTTTAGCCCTGCGTGGCACCTAGCTTGGTTAAAGCTAAACTTTTTCAAAACTCTCATTATGTGGTGGTGCTTCTTTTTTTGTTCGTTTGTTTTTTTATCATGGTAGACTTCTATGCTTAATGTTGATTTCTTTGGTGATTAACTCTCTATTAATTACTTAGTTAGCCTTTTGTTCTACGGGTCAGCACCCTTTTTTGCTGCTTCTTATATCAAAAACATTTCAAATTTTATTTACCTAGGAAAAGAAACCAAAAATTTGACTGGCTGTCAGAATGACATGGTAGATGCGATATTATCAGTTACAACTAGTTTTTTTAGCTCAGGACTAAACTTAAAGGCCATAAATAGTGATATAGGGCATAGGTCATGAAATGAATTATGGAATTAGAGGAAAAAATAGAGGATCACACTTATAAATAAGGGCTTACCTTAATTTCAGACAATATTGAAATGAAACAAGACTCATATTTGAATTTAGGTGTCCATTAAGTTCCATGCAGGGGTCTTCTATAGAAAAAAAGTTAAAGTGGGTGCAAAATAGTCCTTAAATTGTACACTAATTAATTTATTACAATTTACAATGGTACAATAGGAATTCAAATATGTTTTATCCTCAAGAACTCATCATTTGTGCATGACATTATTCTTTATAGGGGAATCACATAGTTTCCCTTATTCCTTCTTATAGGGTGTTTAGTTATTATATTTATATGATGTATTTATTACTTGAGAGGTGTGATTGAGTACTCCATCTATACATGCATTTTGTTTCTTTACTTTTTTCCTCTTTAGAGATTAGTTTTGTCCCATGAGGTTTTCTCTTTTTCTCCGCATTGTGAAAAATTCATTATATTGCATTTGCATTTTGAATGGGTGCCTAACATGGATTAGTAGGTGGGACCCATCATGCATTTTTATCATATTGCATAATCTTATCTGAAATTTCCATGTAATGGGGGTGGTAGAGTAAATTATTATTTACTCAGGCTTAGGTTAAATAATACATAATTATTTCCTAGGCTGCATTAATGTTTATGATGTATAGCTATTAGACAATTGAGTTTACCTATTCTTACCTAACCTTTTATTTTATTTGGCCACTTAACATTTTGTGCCTTTAATTCCTTCTTGCTCATACTTATATATGGAAAGAGCATGTACACTATTTTTTTAATCTCATTATCAATATCATATTATTTCTTGGTGATTCATTATTTTTCTATCCATGGAAGTTGTAGCTATCATGATCCTATCTTATGAGGTTTCAAACTCCAACACTTTGTGTTTGATATAGTGGGTAAATATTTGAACACATTACTTTGTTATTCAATTATTTCTTGTAGGAATTCAACACGTTGCCCCATTTATAATACCATGATCCCAATTATAAATAAAAATCTTTATCAATTAAACAAAATGAGTCTAATAAATTCACCGCTATATTCTAATAAGGAAAAGCTATCATTACTATATTTACTATTGAAGGAGTGGATGTAATTGAATCTTTATATAATAAAAAATAAATTTGTTGAGGTACAAGTTATGATTATAAATATGAGAAACATTAAAGGATAAGTTAAAATGCATTGGTTTAACTTAACAATAGGTACAAATATAGGTTAACACTACCCACTATAATCAAACAAATATATAACGAATAGGAATTGATTTCATGTCTGATTTATACGACTAACACATCTTTATCCTAGTGACAATTCATCTATAAAATTTATCTAAAGACATATTCTAGAGAGAATATTCTACCCTAATAATTTATACTTTTTTTTGTTTTATTTATAAAAGCATTATGTGCACTACTAAATATCTTTTTTTTTTTTTGAGCTACTATAATCAATATTAAGGACAAACACAAAAAATTAAAGAGGTTTTTTTCCAATTTCAATATTCTTTTGTTCACAATAAAACTGGGACATGTCAACATCATTTTTTTGGTCAATAAAATATTTATTTATTATATTAGTAAGGCTAGGTATTTCCCTAGCACGAACCATAGATGGACATAATTAGAGGACCAACTACCACAAGATAAACTTCTTAGAACATAGGCCTAGGAAAATGTCAAAAATTGAAGTTTTCATGAATATCCCACTTCTACAAAGTGAACATAGGGTCATTTCAAAGGCTCTTCCCTTGACCTTTTTCTTTTAATTCTTCCCTTTCACCGCTTTCTAACCCTCCTCAATTTTATGTGGCTCCATTATCTATCGTAGAAGAACATCCATTGGGCTTCCAAAATATTTAGAACTTTCACTAGACTCAACAATATCACAATCTTTCTTTTGAATCTCATTTTCTACTAATTCATTAGTAACTTCATTCACAGGTGAAGAAGAATCACATACATATCAGACTTTCAATGGTTGATGTTTAGATCTTCTAGGGATTTAGTAGAAAAACCTTGTTGGACCTATTAAGTCTTCACCCTCAAATCAATCTCTAAATGGACTTCGTTAGCTTTTACTAGTGTAGCCATAAGGGGGGTTTTACACCTTTCATTTTTCTCTTTCTCCACATTATACAAATGTGTAAAGAAATCAATCTGAGAAGAAGGTAGTTTATGTATTTTCTTCTTTGTGCAATCTGTTATAATATGCTTAGATTGAAATCACCTTCTACTTCTGAACAGAATCCCTTCAAAGTCCATAGGTTGAATCCACACACCTATTGACAATTTTAAGGATGAATTTTCTAGTGGAATATTTGAGATATCCATCTCAACTAGAATGTAAGAAAAGATTGTATGAAAAAACTCTTGAGAGCCCCCATCCACCCCCAAAAAATATACCCAAAGTATTCTTATTAGCCTCAAAAGAAGAATCACACGAAAACTGTAAAGGCAATTTCAAAAGTCTTACACAAAATATGTTGAAAGATTTATTAGATAGATTAAAAGTCACATATGATAGTTTTAGTAGCAACAAAAACTTTTTCCCCTAGCTCTAATGTGGTTCACACAAGATTTTATTTTTATTCTTCTCACTATTAAAAACTACCATTAAAAACCCTTGAGCACCATGGTAAATCTATAGTTTCCCATATAAAATGGCATCCAATTCTCTGAAATCCATTTATGAAGGGTATGAGACTAGAGCAAAAGCCATTAAATCTCCCAATCAATCCTATTTATCTAAAAGAAATTCATTTTCAGTAATCTCTACTTCAATATCCATATGAAGGCATACTAAAGGCCTATCTCCTTGAGGTTCAAACCATGCAACATCTATTTTAGGCTTGCAAACTTTCCTCTTTGTTGCTTGTACGTCACTCTCCTTCTGCTGCATTTTTCTTCCTAAGGAAGTCATCATATCTACCATAAAAAGGTCTTCTCCAACCATAGTTTTGTCTCCCTTTTGAAAACCCTCAAAACTTCTCTTTTGCATCCTCCAAAGTAAGAAATTTTCATCACACCTATCATTTTCTCAACTACAAGGATGCCTAACCCTTTCGTTAAAGCCAAAATAGGCATCTCATCTGCCCTATTTTATTCACATGCTAGATGAATGCTTGAAGATTTTATCATTTCCCAACATGCCAGGTTTGGATTCTTTAACCATGTCCTTTATCCATTGCGGGAGAAACCTTTGAGAATCACAATGAGCCCGGGAATCATTTGGGAAGCATCGAGGTAAAGCCAAGATTGAATGCTTAGAAACCTCAAGAGAGGGAAAATCACCACTAAAAAGCATCACAATATTTTCTCAAGTTGACATATTGTCGTCATTATAATATTTAAGTATCTTGTAATATATTTACAATTACTTCTCAAATTGATCAGGAACAATAATATATGAAAACCTATATATAGTTAAATCCAACAAAATGGTCACTAAAAATACTTGGTAATAAATAATAATATATATCAAAAGACATTTTTTATTTGTGAAACAAAAGTCTTAGTAGCTTGTTATTTCCACTCTAATATTACTCACATTCATCACATACATGGCCAATATCAAGTCAAACTTCAAGAAGAAAACCATGCATGTGAACATAAATAACTTAGGGTTTATTAGATTTCTTCTTAGTGACTATAATTTTGAGGTTCAAATAAGACATAAAGAAAAGGAAACTTAACACAAAAATATTATCAAATATGAATAATCAAGATATCTTAGTGCAAGCATAATACATGAAAAATGGTGTAGGTTTTAGATAAGATCCCATAAAAATCTCTCTAATCCACAAAATAATAAAAAGAATAATTAATAGAGGAGATTAGAAAAAGTGTTATATGTTAAAAAAAAAACTTAAAAAAAAAAAGCATAAAATATAAACATCAGAATGTTCATTTAAATCAAATATATAACATAACAAAAAGTTGTGATATAATAAGATACAAATCATTTAAGATAATTAATATTATAATAAATGTAATTGAGAAATTTAAGTATTGTAATCTGAAATTAAAAGCTGTATGTATGAAAAGAATCATGATAACAACAAATGTAAGACATTGTATTTGTTGATAATATAAACTAGATATATATCGTAAAGTGTATGTCATTATAATGATGTATTTAAATGTGAAATCACAAGATATAAACATGAGAAAAATTAAAATAAGATAAATGGCAAAATAATTTTATAATATTATATTTAAATGTAAGATACCATTAACTAAATGTGAAATAACATAATATGTGTGAATTTCTTTTGAACTGTCTATAAGACTTTTTCTTGTTGGATTCGGGCTATATCCTGCTTGACAGAATCAGCACATAAAATTTATGAATGAACAAATAGATTTTCAATGAATTCAACCTGATGAACATTAAACTGAGAGCTATATTTCACTGTCAGTTGTAAACTAAGTAGCACAAGGAGATCCCGCAGGATGAAAATGAGGGAAGGAACTCAATCAATTCTCTGAAAAAAGAAAAGAAAAAGAAGGTTAAAGATATGGTAACTATGAAGACAGATTATGAGTGAGGAACTATAGCCCTCTTCACTCTTGTCTCTTTCAGCCAGAAGGTAACCAAGGTTACTGATGAGAACATCATGAATTTGGTGAGAATGTATGAGAAAATACATTTGAATCAGGTCCAAGTTGTCAATGTGGAAGCAGGTGAGAAAAAGACACATGGGTCTGTTGATGACAGTATGGGGCTATGTACTAGAAGGCAAAGAAATCTGAAAAGAGCCTCAGTCCACTTCACCCAAGTCCGGCAGGATACAAGAGGATGGCGCTGGACACTTCCTAGCTACAGATTTAAGAAGTAGAGTCTCTGAAGAAATTAAACTAGGCTTCTCTTTTGTTTCTTATTTCTGTTTTGTTTTCTCTATTTTAACTTATGTTTGGCTTCAATAATCTTAACGTTTATCTGTTGACAGCTTGTTATGAATAGAATTTTCAATATCTATTTGAATTTTTATTAAAAACATAATATTTATATTTATGAATTACTAAAGTTATCTGATAGGTACCTAACAAAGAACATGCCAAAATTCCGCGGCGTTGAATACAGCCAGAATTTTCTCTCAGGATTGTTCACGTGTTCCATATGACTATTCAAGTGATTTCTCACGATTATCGATTACTTTCATTTCAACAAGCGTATTCAACTTGTCTTCTACTACTATCGAGAGCAAATATTCAAATAAGGAATAGGTACTGTAAGCATTTAAAGAAACAAAAAAATTGATCTCTTAAATTTTGATACATTAAATTACTAGTGAACGAAAATCTGGGCCATACATTTTTGGTTGAGCTAGAAATCTCAGCCGACTAAAAGTCGGATAAAAATGTGTATTTTAAATGGGAGTGGACTTTTCAGTGTCCAATAAACAAATTTATTCAGATGACAGTTAAGTGATCCTTTGAACGAAATAATTCGAATTGAACAATTAATTTGACTAGCGGCCCATTCAATTAAAGTTTGTAAATAAGCTTAGCCATCCAATTTCGCTCAAATATTTATCTTAGACGACTCCATCGCTTAAAATATGGAAAATTTTCATACAATTATAATCACTTTTTACTTTTATCTTGGTTTTAAACATTTCTAGTTTGGGAATTGGGAATAAAAATGTGCAACAAATGGGCCGATACAGCATTCAAATTGGAATTTCTACCGTTGAAAAAAAGGAAATTTGAAATTCCCATCGATAATGTTGAACCTTTTAAAATCTATTCATTAGCCGTCACTGGAAATATATGGTGAAGAGTTTGAAAAAACATTGAATCCATACAAAATAGAAATCAACATTCATGTGATTGAAGGTGGACAGCTCTGAATTGTAATATACACATTTTTCAAAGTCTAAGACAATCAGTAAGACAAGATTGCGCAATCGCTAGTCCCACTTTTCAAAATCATCGTTGTTGGAGTGGATATTTCGTCAATGAGTACGATCATATGACGTACGCAGAGTTCTTAGACAATTGTCCATTGTGAACACGCGAACATTGTTTTGTAGAACTCTGTCACTCTCGTTCCTTTCATTAATATGAATGGCTAAGACCTTGGGAATATTGTAAGAAGTTTCTGCCAATCCGAGTCAGGCTCCAATCTTACTTCTTATCTTCCCTTATCCCATGAGATGAAGGATAATGTGTATTCCCATACAAATATTGTCTCACAATGTAGACAGTATTTAAGAGATGGATTACATACTAGCCTAAATATATGTTTTAACAGATATAAAATAAATGGAAAGATATCTTATTTGAATTATATGATTAATCATAATCTTAATTAAATCTTGTAGATAACCATTTAATATTAATTATTAATTTAAATTAATACCAATTTTAATACTTATGCTAAATTTGAATTTTAATACTAATCTTAATTTTGTGTTTCAATTAATTAATGAATTGTTAGAAATTTTTTAATAATCTTGATCTTTTTATTTTCATTTTTTAAATATTTGTTTATAATCTTCATACAAATGAGTTTTCATCGTCATTTATGAAAAATAATAAATGTTACAATAATGCAAAATATTTTAGAGATAATAAAGATAAAAGTAACCAATGAAGTTTATTATAAAAAATGAAATGGTAAAATTATTAGATAAGTCGTACTTCATTCACTATTAAAAAAAAAAGTTTTTTACCATTTTAAAATATTTTGGAAATCGTAAAATTAATATGAAATAATTATCTCTTATCTTATATTTTACTTGTACTATTTTTTAAATTATTATATTAATAAACATTCTATTAATGTATCACAAAATTAATTTTAAAAAGTCTAAAAAGAAATAGGTTAGATGCCAAAAGCACAATCAGTTTAACATTTTAAAGAATTAAATTTGAAAATCAGAAAATGAATGTGCTATTCTAGCATCTTCAAATTATAGAAAAAATAATAACAATTGTTAGAGCAAAAGTAAAGCTACAATACTCCCCTATTTATTATACAAACTTATCTCAATAATTTAGTAAATAAATAAAAGAAAAAATTAATTGATACATAAAAAAAAAAAGGTACCTAAAATATTTGTATACTGATATAAATGTTGATTTTATCTAAACAAATTGAAAAGAATAAAAATAAAGAAACTATGTCAATATCATGTAGCAATCTATGAAGTAAATTCAAAATTGTTATATTACTATGGAAGTCTATGAAGTGAATTCTAAAAGTTTGAGAGTAATGATTTTGAAATTAATTATTATTGAAATGATCATAAAAAATTTGCTTCCCATTGCTAGATTTTAAAACTAATTATAGAATCTAATTCAAGAAAAATAAAAATGCTCATACAATTTAAAGAATGAACTACAATCAAAGTAGCTCTCAAAGACATGTTTAAAGAAAACTATTGCTGAAATTTTACACCAAAAAAGAAACTAGAAAAAAATAATGTGCGGTTATAAAAGTACCTTTGATTTTTTTCATACTAATGCATCACAAAATATGTTAGAAACATTGATGAAAAAAAAATTAAAAAATTTTTAGAATCAATCTTATGAAAAGAACTTCAAAATTATAAGTTTGATACTACAACAATTTTAGAATGACCACTGCAATATTTTCTTTCTACTAATATAGTTGCTACAATTTTAAAACATATTAAAAGTAAAGAAAGAGACCAAGGCTATATCACTTTGGATTCTAAAAAACTCAATAAAGAAGTCTCAAAGTCCAGAATATTGTAACTATAAACACAATAAGATTGGATACAAATAACATATACTGTTGTCAAAGAGTAGTTAAAGATTTGAGGATGGAGGTATTAAATTTTTTTTGTAAAGATTCTTGTCTCATAGATGTGAAAATGATTCACTTGCAAAGGTTTTGAACTCAAACTACAAATTAGTTGGAGGGTTGATATTTTCATCCATTTAATTTTTTTATTATTCTATTGTCAATTAATAATACAAAAAAATTATAATAAATGACTCCCCCAAATTAAGCATATTATACTAATATGTTTTCAATTTACTGAAAACAAATAAATGAAAAGAAATTAAAAGGCTTCAAAGGAGAGGCCAAAAATAATACTGCCAAAAAAATTTGAATGATGTCATTAGAAATTTTCCAAAAAAAACTTGCAAATTCTATAATAAAACATAAAATTGTATGCCAAAGCATGAGAGGTCATTAAAAATTATGAATACTTGAAAAGAAACTCAAAAGACACATCCCTCAAAGTTAACTATGATTGCATTTCTATAATTTCTTCCTACAATTTCCATTCACCTTCATGCTTTTCATTTGAAAATTGGGGTACCCACAACTTGGACTCTCTATCCAAAATGTGTCTTTCAATATTTTTTGATCCAAATAATCATATATAGAATTTTGGGTCTAGTAAGGCAAAAACCAAATAATAAAAATAATGTTTGGTTGATCTTCCATGACATAAAACCAAAGAATTGGAATCTATTATTCAAGGTAACATTCAAGTAAACAATGCAAGTAGTATTTAAACATTGTAGAAAAACCAAACCTACATAGAAACCAAAAGAAATTATGGAAAAATTTCTTCACCCATGATGCTAAAGATAATGCAATTATAATGCTTTCAAATTTCCATCATGCAAAGTAGTCCAATTGATTGATGGTTTTCCAAAATTCTAAATATTGACTTGTGAGTATGCTAGAGAAAAATAAGGCACATGTGTAGTTGATAGTATATCATTGAAAGATCTAGAATTTTTGGGAGAAACTAAAAATCAATTTGAATACATGAAGTCCTTAACAAAAAAATTACTTTTCATAATATCTAGCGATATTGATTCATACCTATGCTACTTGTAGAAATGTCAATTTTGTAAGTGTGTTAGTATCTTAATTTATAAGATCTACAATTCACTATCAAATTTACTCAAAATGGTCAAATATTTATAAACAATTTTGTTACCATTGTAAGAAGATAGTGTGTGTACCCTGTGTGTGTATATGTATATGTGTATGTGTATGTGTGTGTGTATGTATACACATATATGTATATGCACACACACACACAAACACACACACACACACACACAGATATATATATATATATATATATATATATATATATATATATATATATATATATATATATATATATATATATATATATATATATATATATATATATATATATATATATATGTATGTATGTATGTATGTATGTATGTATGTATGTATGTATGTATGTATGTATGTATGTATGTATGTATGTATGTATGTATGTATGTATGTATGTATGTATGTATGTATGTACATACATGTGTGTGTGTGTGTGTAATTTAAAATTGAGAAATGTGAAGTGCAATTAGTACAATCTAATGATCACTAAAATTATATTATGTGGTAAAATAGTCGATCTAAGATGACAACACCAATTTTATCTAGGTAGGTGTACAAATCAATATTCTAAATGCACAATATGGTGGATGGATTATATTATAGGTATATTAGAGTAGGTATTGAATACTCAAATGTGAGCGTATTCATAGGAGATAGAAATATTTGTCAATATGTACATATGTATGAGGATATACTCTTGACATTTTCAATTAACTAAATTGAAGATGAAATGTGACTATGAAAATAATAACAATTTACATCTCTCCCACATTGAGATATAAGTTTGCACAAAGACATGCTTAAACAAATAAAAAAATTCTAATATTTGAATTAACTTGATTACCAATATATACCTTATTTGCAACACTTTTAGCACCATTACTCCCTTCCTCTAAATATTGATTATATTTTGTAAGCATATTTTATAAATTTAATATCACTATTGTGAAATACCCTTTTCTAAGGCATTTAATCCATTTAGAATCCTACTAGTGTTGAGTTGAATGAATTATTTCCAAATAATGTTAATTTTTATCTACAACCTATAGAAAATTTTGAACATTCATTCTTGTCCTATATGTAATCATTTATGTATTGGAAGAATATTGGAAAATCTTTATCATCATCGACTATTTGTCAATTTAAAATAATATCTAAGACTAAAGGCCTTACTTTTATTTTCTCATTATATGTATCTACTAATATAACTATTGGCATTAAGTATGATTGTCACTAGTGACAACACTTATTTAGACTCTGCGTGCTTACCGAGCAAAATAGTGTTTACCGAGCAGAATAGTGTTTACCAAGCAGAACAGTGCTTACCGAGAAGAACAGTGTTTACCAAGAAGAACAGTGCTTACCGAGCAGAATAGTGTTTACCGAGCAGAATAGTGCTTACTGAGTAGAACAGTGTTTACCGAGTAGAACAGTGCTTATCAAGCAGAATAATGCTTACCGAGCAGAACAGTGCTTACCAAGCAGAATAATGTTTACCGAGTGATGAGATGAGTAGCATTTACCGAGTGCCAGCACGGTAAACAAGGAATTCAGTCTCTACCGAGTGACACTATATCTACCGAGTCTCCAGTATATACCATGTTCGAAACTACAACTGAGTGTTTAGTATGGACCGTGCCTCCACTTCTACCGAGTGCATGATGATGCCGAGTAATGCAGTGGATGCCGAGTATCAGAAAGTCACCGAGTTAGTTTGTAGTAACCGAGTCACTATATTTGGGCCGACTCAGTAATATTTGTGTTAGCTTGTTTAAGAGCCGGCTTTGTAATTATTTTGTGATTGTTTTGGATTGATATATAAACAATGTTTTATATCATATCCAAGGAGAAAAAAAAATTAGCGAACTATGAAGAGTAGAGAAAGGTAGAGATAAGTGAATTACAAAGGGCTACAATAGTATAAGAAGTAGAAAAGATCTATCCATCATAGAAGGTGATCAGTACATCAGAGAATCTCAATCAGCAAGTACAGTTGCAAGTAAGAGATCTACTATTTCATCCTAACGGGTGAATCAGCTTAAAATCCTTTAACCGGGTAGACTTAACAGTCTTTGTAAAATCTCTTAACCGAGTGCATACTTTATTGTATGTTTGTAAATCCTCTAACAAGGTGGACCTAGCAGTCCTTATTGCTCCTAATAGGGCAGATCATCAGAAGTGATCATTGTAAGCCTTAACCGGAAAACTTTATATTGCAGTATTGAAGTTTTGTGGGTATCATCCCCACCCCAGTTTTACTTTCTACTTGGAAGGTTTCTAGGTCATAAAATCTCTATGTTCAAAGTGTTATGAATGTTTTATTCTTTCTGTTACTCATGCATGTAGTCAGATTATCAGTCTAATGTTATTAAGATCTGAATTTGTTAAAAGTTTTGAAGTTACTGATTCACCCCTCCCCTCTCAGTAACCTGGATAGTCTTGAATATTTTGAACAATTGGTATCAGAGCTCAGTGTTTCTCAGAATAAAGTTTGATAGCTTGATAAAAGATTGAGCACAATGGAGATATTCAGACTTAACAAAGTAATTGAGAATTGAAAGCTAGATGTGGAAATGGCCATAACTCAACTCAAAGAAGCAAGAGAGCATCTTTCCCTTTCCCTAAAAAGAAGGAAGGAACTTGAAAATTAGATTAATGACCACCAGTATGTTGAAGAAAAGATTGAAGACTTTTTCCCTTCAAGCAGCTCAGATGAAGCAAACAATGCAATCAAAGAACTTCTAGAAAAGAGTGGATCTCTGCAAGAAGAAGTAAGAAAATTGAAAAGAGAACAGGAAATTCAGTCAACAAGATTCTATGAAATCTTGGAACAAAGAAACAAGATGAAAGATGAAATAGATGGAAAGAACAATGAATTCCAGAATCAAACCCTTCAGCTAGAAAACCTTATTGATCAAATCTCCAATACAAATGAAGAAATCTTATGTCTGAGATCAGAAAATGAAAATATAAAAGAGGAGCTGAGATCTGAAAAGAAAATCAATTTAAGATTGATGAGCGACCTAGATGCTGAAAGGAAAATCAATGAGAGAATATTGAAATCTCAAGAAGATATGAATCAGGTGTATGAATGAAACCTTCATAGGCAAAAAGGAAAAATAGGACTTGGATACAAAGAGGAAGGTGAATCCTCCAAATAAGGTACTCAAAAGAATTAGAAACCTACTTGTAATCACTATGGCAAAATTGGTCATACTTCAAACAAATGTTGGAGCAATGGAAAAGCAAAATTCAATGGAAAATACTACAATTGCAATCAGCATGGTCATAAAGCAAATAAATGCAAAGAGAAACCAAGATTTAAAGGCAAATGTCACAAATGTAGCAAACAAGGTCATAAGGCATCAGAATGCAGAACTAAAACACCCAATCCAGCATAACAAATTATTAAAGCAATGTTTGGTTGGGATTACAACACTTGGTGTAGATGTCATTACTGTGGAGAATATGGACACATTGGCATGAATTGTGTAAGGCATCACTTGAGAAAAAGGGATTCTACCATAAGATGTTATAATTGCACTAAGCTTGGTCACATAGCTAAAAATTGCATGAATTTAGGCAAAGTTGAAGATGAAAAGAAAGCAAAAGCAAATAGCATTAGGAAGCAGATGAGACAACAGTGGATTCCTAAACCTACCGTGCAAACCAGTCCAAGTAATGGAGTCACTCATGAAGGGAGTGGCTCTATGAACTCTAACTAAGTCTCCAAGAAAGCACTGGAACTGTATCTTCATAGACATATTCCAAAATAGTTCCTGAACTGAAAGGAAGAAAGATCCAAATCAATATGCAAGATATAGCAGGATCACAAGAATGTCGGTATCAGTTACCACTGAGCAAGGTTAGGAATAACCTAATTTCATTTGGTTACCGAGTAAGGTTGAAGAAGTATGAATTCCTATGTTCTCCAAGTTGCAGAATCTTCACCAAGCATTTAATGCATAGTGGATGACAGTCTGTCGAATTCAATACCCTAATTCCTATGGAGCATTAATGACAAAGTTTTAATAGAAAGCATGAAATCAAGTTCATTCTTCACTGTGAATATCAGCATATTGAGCAGAGAAATTTCTAGTGCGATCAAGCGATTCGAAGCAAAATTTTGAAGCAAAAATTTTTCTACCGAGCTACCATGGCTTCATCTAGCACCAAAGTAAAGAAAGGTTCAGAAATGTTAGTTCATGGAGAATGGAAAGTGCCAGATTTCAAACTTGTGCCCGCGGTTGTAGAAACTCTAGATCCAAGTGGAGCTCAGTTTCAAATTCCTCCAAAGGTACTTGTTGTAAACGACATTCACAGTCATTTTAGAGGTACAATTCAAGAACTTGGAACCCTAGAGATAGATGTTGTTCATGATGAACTATGTGTTGATGGTGTTCTCAAACCAGAACATAAACATTTGGAAGATAAGGGTTTAACACATATCACCCACTTGCCTCGGGGTTTCTAGATAAAATGGATAAGATATATTCTAAGCCGAGTGCATGAAGGTAAAATTTGGCTTGAGCAACTAGTGGAAATAACAAAGAAGATGACTCACCGAATCACTGGTCTTCCCATGCTTTCCAAGGCTAAATCTACAAAAACCCTAGGTTAGGTAGAGCTGGAAAAGAAAACCCTAGCCGAATGGGACGGTAGAGGTATGAGAATTAACAACATTACTGATGTAAAACTAAAATTTGGCACATATGTAATAGCTCACAAGATATACAGTTCAAGTCGGTAGAATAGTGTTTTGTGTGAAGCAGTTGACCTAGCCTATAAAATTGTGAAGAACAATCTGTCATTTGACCTAGCAGATCTCTTGTTAAAACAGTTCAACAAGAATATGGAGAGCATCCAAACCTCAAAGAACAATCCATGTAAGTTTGGCTCACTATTGGTTTGTTTATTTTTCTATGCTCAAAAGTTTTTCCCATTAAAAGGCATGATAAAATGGAGAAAGGATGTGCCTATTCTTTATCAGATAAATGAGTATATTGTAGAAATGGGTGAGAATTTTACAAGCATAATGGATAACTATTTTGAATCTTTTAAGGAGAAGATGAATAACAGATTCCAGATTCCACTAAAGTTGGTGGAAGATTATAAAGATGATGTTTGTTTCATGGTTGATTGTGATAGAGTATACATTCAGGCAGTAAGGCCCAGGATTGTATGGGTGAAACCTCTTCCTTATGAGGTAAACATTGATGAAACAAAGGATATAATTGAAGCCCTAGTAAATCAACCTGTTGATCCAAAGGCTCCATACTTTGGAACATATGATGAAGCTAAGATAAGAATTGAGCTAAGCATAAAACTTCCACAGGCGGTTAACAAAGGCAGAAAGAGGATGGCCAAGATGCAATCTAGCACACCTCTAATGTTAACCGAGGGCATAGGAGAAGATATTGTAGAAGAAGAAGAAAAGGATAAGAGTAAAGAAGAAAAGGATGAGAATAAAGAAGAACAAGTGCCTGTAAAGAAGAAAGGAAAGGTAAATATCACCGAGGAACCCATGCAATCCACTGCACTATTCACAAGGAAAAGATCAAGGGGCAAGGCAGGTAAAATCAATGATGATATAGTACTCAAAAGGCCTCCTCCTTCATTTGAACAAAAGATTAAGGATTTGAGAGAAGGATTTGGAATTTCAAATTTCAAATTTCAAATCTCTCAAATATGAAATTAAATCAAAGGCAGAGCAACAGGAAATAGATGTTGTTATTGAGAAAATGGGAAAATAGAAGTACTCACTTGATGATATGGCTTCTCAAATTCCAGGTGTTCTATTGGATAAAGTCAAGTTGAGATGGTCCAATGCAAGACAAACTGTCAAGGACATATATGCTCAAACCTTGAGACAGTTGATGCCAAGTTTGAAAGATGATGAAATAAATAAGGCATTGATAGAAAATGAGTGCAAGATGACACTAAAATTCAATAGTTGTTTGATTTTGATCAAAGATATAGAGTCGGTTGTGAAGAGTGAAAATTATACTTGGAAAAACATCTATCATCTTCACAAACTGAGTACTGAAACTGTGATAATTAAAGATATTGAAGATGACAGTGATGAAGAAGAAGAAGAAGAAAGAGTTTAGATTGATAATGTTGTGACAGAGGAAGTAGGGAAAGAAGCTACCGAGGAAGCTGAGAAGAATGTTGAGGAAGATGATCTAGTTCGGATAACTGTAGAGGTAATTGCCTCACTTCCCCACTCTCCAGTAAAAATTGCTACATCTAGCCTAGAGAAAACTTCAAGTGTGATTGTAACAACTCCCTCAGATACATCAAATGTCCAATCATCACTAGCACAGCTCAATGTATCAATGATAGAAGTGGCTACCACTTCATCTACCAAGCTTCAACCTCCTTCCACCGAGTTGCAGTCTTCTGTACCTTCTTCAAATTTGAGTTTTTTAGCAGTAAGTACTTCAGATTCTACAGTAGTAAATACTTTAGATTTTTATTTATCAAGTATTCCAGTTAGCATCCCATCAGTCGAAAGTTTATCAGCTTTCACTACAAGTCCTACTGTGTCTACAATAATTTCTATTACAAAGGCAATAAGTATAAAGACTCAACCGAGTACAAAATTTTTGAGTAAGAGTGTAGTAGAAGGTATAGATCTAGATGAGGAGATACAAATTCCCCAGCTAGATTTTGCAAACCTCACTGCAGATCAAATGCAAATAGTTGGTGAACTCCAGAAGAAAGAAAAGCAGAAGAAACTAAAAGAAGAAAGAGATAAGGAATATAAGATCATTAAGGATGCCAAGAACATTTTGATAAAAGCTATAGGTGTTGAAGTTGATTCCTCTCAACACATTTTGTTGCAGTTGGCAGAAACAATTAACAAGTTTAATGAGGATTCCTCTGGAATAGACAAGTTGCTTGAAAAGGCTGAGAAGAAGTTTGAAAATGAAGTGCTTGAGCACATTGCTCAGCAAATAGCTATCAATCAGGAAGGGTTATCTTCAGTTTTGACTAGCATTGAGTCCTCCTATTCCAAGGTAACATCTCTTTTTGTCAAAATCTATAATGTTGTCGAGTTCTCAAAGGAGATTAAAGACAAAATAAATAAGATTGATGAGGATCTAAAGATCAGTGCACAAAAGTTGCAACTTGAACCTAGTTCAAGCTCTGCACATCAGATGACAGTCAGATTCCTATCTGATAAGCAGTCAGAGTTATTGAAAGAAGATGCAAGGATCAGATTAACATTAATAGATATTCAGACCATGATCCTTCCCATCATGGATACAATGCAGAAGCATATTGCATACTCAAAAACATTGATCCATGACAATCAATTTTCAATTGCAGATCACATGATTGAACTCTCTACAGAAGTCCAAGTTGCACTCCTTACATGCAAGATTCTGCAAGAGAATTGGGATAGAACTCTAACACTAATTGAAAAGGTGCATTTTGATTTTCTCTCACGTTTTGGTATCTCCGTGTAAAATATTTGTATATACACCTTTGGCATTATTGTCAAAAAGTGGAAGAAAGTATATGAGATATGAAAGGGGGAGAAAGTATAAATATGAAATATGAGTATGAGGTGAAATAAGATATTTGTATATATACTATATAAGGGAGACATGAAATGTATATACAGCAGTATGACAAATTTTTTTTTTTTTTTTTGAATAATCAAAACCAGTGTTAGCATGATTGTGTATATAAATTTTGGGCAATAAGTGTTTTTGTCACTAATGCCAAAGGGGGAGATTGTTGGCATTAAGTATGATTGTCATTAGTGACAACACTTATTTAGACTCTGTGTGCTTACCGAGCAGAAGAGTGTTTACCGAGTAGAACAGTGTTTACCGAGTAGAACAGTGCTTACTGAGCAGAAAAGTGCTTAGCGAGTAGAACAATGCTTACTGAGTAGAACAATGTTTACCGAGTAGAATAGTGCTTACTGAGAAAAACAGTGTTTACCAAGCAGAATAGTGCTTACCGAATAGAACAGTGCTTACCGAGTAGAATAGTGCTTACCGAGCAAAACAGTGTTTACCGAGTGATGAGATGAGTAGCATTTACCTAGTGCCAGCATGGTAAATAGGGAATTCAGTCTCTACCGAGTGACACTATATCTACTGAGTCTCTAGTATATACTGTATTTGAAACTACAACCAAGTGGTTAGTATGGACCGTGCCTCCACTTCTACCGAGTGCATGATGATGCCGAGTAACGCAATGGATGCCGATTATCAAAAATTCATCGAGTTAGTTTGTAGTAACCGAGTCACTATATTTGGGCCGACTCAGTAATATTTGTGTTAGCTTGTTTAAGAGCCAACTTTGTAATTATTTTGTAATTGTTTTGGATTGATTTATAAACAATGTTTTATATCATATCCAAGGAGAAAAAAAAATAGCGAAGTATGAAGAGTACAGAAAGGCATAGACAAGCGAATTACAAAGGGCTACAACAGTATAAGAAGTAGCAAAGATCTATCCATCACAGAATGTGATCATTACATGAGAGAATCTCAATCAGCAAGTACAGTTGCAAGTAAGAGATCTACTGTTTCATCCTAACAGGTGAATCATCTTAAAATCCTTTAACCAGGTAGACTTAATAGTCTTTGTAAAATCTCTTAACCGAGTGCATACTTTATTGTATGTTTGTAAATCCTCTAACAAGGTGGACCTAGCAGTCCTTATTGCTCCTAACAGGGCAGATCATCAGAAGTGATCATTGTAAGCCTTAACCAACAAACTTTATACTGCAGTATTGAAGTTTTGTGGGTATCATCCCCACCCCAGTTTTACTTTCTACTTGGAAGGTTTCTGGGTCACAAAATCTCTATGTTCAAAGTGTTATGAATATTTTATTCTTTCTGTTACTCATGCATGCAGTCAGATTATCAATCTAATGTTATTAAGATCTGAATTTGTTAAAAGTTTTGAAGTTACTGATTCACCCCTCCCCTCTCAGTAACCTGGATAGTCTTGAATATTTCCAACATATAACATAGCGGGGTTTAATTTTAATATTTTTGATAAAAAAGGATCCATCTCATTTTTAATCTTTCAATCCAACTAATTGAAAATGGATCAAATAATTCAATGATCTCATACTATAGATTTTTTTTCTTTCACCTCTTACTTTTATATGCATATTAACCCTTTATATTTGAAATGATGAACAAAATATTACTCAAGGATTTCAATAGCTTTATTTCTTGTTTTATAGAAACATATTGTAATGCCTCACCAGGGATCCTGAGAGGACAATAAAATAAACTAAGAAAAATATAGATAATTTATTTATTTATTTTCTAGAAAAGAGATTGCAAAGTCTAACATTATAATTAAAATTGCATAATCCATTAACTTAACTAGAATACATATCACTAATTATAAAATGAGATTAACATAATTAGATAACTAATCCACTTATCTTTACATAAAAATTTTGCATGGCATCAACAAAACTTCATCAAAATAAAGTAACTAATATACTAAGCATCATTCAAGAAAGTACTCATAACATAGTAATTTTGGTTACCCAGAAACTCTTGAAAGGTAAAACTAGGGTGGGGATGACACGCACAAATCTTCACTACTACGGTATAAAGTTTTCCTGTTAGGGCTACAAATTTGATCACAAAATATGATCTACCCTATGAGGGGTCTTCCCTATTAAGAGCTAAAAGACTTATATAGTCTACCTAGCAAAAGGATTTAAAACTTAAAACTAAGTAATCACTTAGTTAAGAGATTAAAAAAGGTCTATTAAAGCCACTATGTTAAGAGATTTACCTTGATACACTTGTTAGAATGTCTCAGTACCTAATCCTTCGGTTTGCACTATTATGTTGATTACAGATCTTCTCCTTCCAGTATTGATTTTGATGAAGGGTGCTCCCCTTAATACCACAAACACATAACAAAAATAGAGAAACAACAACAAATTGCAAGAAAAGAAAATGGGCTTCTCATTATCTCCACAAATGTGGAATTACAAATTTTAGAATTACAATATGCAAAGCCACATGGGCATTTTCCATACAATATTCTAAGAGAGAAAGCCTTGAATTATTACCTCATAGGCATTTCCTGAATCATGCTTCTTCAGTATCTTACATGGCCCAAACTTCTTCATTTTCAACATATTATATGTACCAACTAGAAATCGCTCCTTCTGCAAATGAACCATGACTTCATCTCCAACTTGAAATTCCTTATGCCTTTTTTTCTCATCTGCCTTAGCCTTATACTATGCATTCATCTTGGTAATGTGCTTCCTCACCTCCTCATCGATGTTCTTCAAGTGTTTTACAAAATCTTCAACTTTAGCACTACTTATTTCTCCTTTATCTATTTTCCTCAACTCAAATGCATTTCTAGGACTACTTCCATATACAATCTGGAATGGTGATTTAACAATACTCTTGTTGACAAAATTATTGAAAGTAAATTCTACCTATGGTAGAATCAAATCCCATCTTATTGGCTTATCTCCAACCAAACATCTCAACAAATTCCCCAAACTCCTATTCACCACCTCTGTCTATCCATCAGTTTATGGATGATGTGACGAGCTAAACTTCAAGTCTATCTTCAACTTCTTCCACAATGTACACCAGAAATATCCAACAAACTTAGCATCCTGATCTGAAACTATGCTCTTTGGTGAACCATGTAGTCTCACCACTTCTTTGAAATTTTTTTTTACTACATGAACAACATCATTAGTCTTCTTGCAGGGAATGAAATGTGTCATATTTGAAAATCTGTCAACTACCACAAAAATTGAATCATGTCCTCACTGAGTCCTCTGTAATCCTAGAACAAAGTCCATACTGATATCTTCCCAAGGTTTCTCTGGTATAGGTGATGGTTGATACAACCCTATATTTTGCTTCACTCCTTTTTCCATTTGACATACTCTGCAACTCTATACAAACTTCTTGACATCTTGTTGCAACTATGGCCAATAATAGTTCTCACTAACAATAGCAAGGGTTTTATCTCGACCAAAATGTCTAGCCAATCCTACACTATGCTTCTGGTTGATGAGATTCTACCTCATAAAACTTTGTGGAATGCACAACTAACTCCCTCTAAATAACATACCATCCTGGATGATGAAATCTAGCCACTTTGTTCTGTCTAGAGTAACAGCTTGTATACAAGCTTTCCAAGCTTCACCAAAATCAGGATCCTCTGGATACAAACCAAGTTCCTTGAACCCAACCACCTCAATCTACATCTCGGTCGGCAATAGTTTCCTTCTGCTAAGTGCATCTACAACCCTATTAGACTTTTCACTCCTATGTTTGAAAATAAATGTATAACACTGCAAAAACTCAACCCATTTCAAATGCCTTTAATTCAACTTTCCTTGACTATTCAAATATTAAAAAGCTTGATGATCAGTATACAAAACAAACTCCTTAGGAACCAGATAGTGTCTCCACTTTTTGATGCCTGAACTATATCATAAAATTCTTGATCATAAACATAATATTTTCTCTTGGCATCATTTAACTTCTCACTGAAATAAGCAAGAGGTTTACCTTCTTGACTCATAATAGCTCCTATTGTAGTACGACTAGCATCACAGTCTACTTGAAACACCTTATTAAAATTTGGAAGTGCTAAAATAGGTTGTTCTATAACTTTCTATTTCAATAGTTTAAAACTCTTATCTGCCTCATTAGTCCACTTGAACTCTTTTCTATCCCCTTTTATTGTTTTAGTCAAGGGTCCATAAATACTGCTAAAATTTCTTATAAACTTTCTATAAAAGCTAGCCAAACCATGAAAAGATCTTACCTCTATAGCACTCCTTTGAGTAGGCCATTCAAGGATAGCCTACACTTTCTTTGGGTCTATTTTTAGACCTTCTGCTAAAACTACAAATCCCAAATACACTAACTCCTTCTTCACAAAACTACACTTCTTCAAATTAACCAACAATTTTTGTTCCCTTAACTTCTCAAACACCATACGAATATGTATCATATGCTCCTCCAATGTCTTACTAAAGATCAAAATATCATCTAGGTAAATAATGACAAAGTTACCTAGAAATTCTTTCAGAACCTCATTCATCAGCCGCATGAAAGTACTTAGTGCATTGGTTAGCCCAAATGGCATGACTAACCACTCATACAGTCCTTCCTTTGTCTTGAAGGTAGTCTTCCATTCATCTCCTTCTTTGATATGAATCTGATGATATCTCCTCTTCAAATCTATCTTTGAGAAATACACAGCTCTACTCAAATAGTCCATAACATCATCTATTAGTGGCAATGGAAACCTATATTTAATTGTGATCTTTTTTATAGCCTTGGAATCTTTACACATCCTCCATTCTCCATTCTTTCTTGGTGCTAATACTTCTAGTACTGCACATGGACTTAGGCTCTCCTAAATCAACCCCTTCTGTAACAACTCATGTACTTGTCTATTCATCTCTTCACTTTCTACTTGTGTCATTCTGTGTGCTACCTTATTTGGAAAACTGGCTCCTAGAATCAAATCCATTTGATGACTGATCTTTACTGATGGTAATCCATTAGGTACATTATCAGATACAATATTGTGAAATTCATTCAACAAATCTGCCACTTCTATAGGTACATCTTCTACTTCCTCTTCACTAGCTTTTGGAATTAAAGAAAAACACACATGCTCGTACCTCGTACCATCTAGGAATTTTTTTCCATAAAAAAAAGTTATTATTTCATTACCACATAGCTTTTCTTCTATCTCATTCAATGGCTTTAGCTTATGTCACACTCCATCCTTTGTCAGGGAATAGGTATTCACATGACCATCATGTACAACACACCTATCAAAGTGCCATGGTCTACCCAACAACATATGACATGCATCCATAGGTATGAGATCACATAGTACCTCATCATGGTACCCGCCAATCTTGAACTTCACTAGGCACTATTCATTGACCATGACCTTGTGGTCATCGTGCACCTAGGTAATTTGATATGGATGTGGGTGTTTCTCTCTCTTGAGCATCAACTTTGTCACCATCTCTTCTGACACCAAATTATCAGTGCTTCTGCTATCAATAATCACATCACAACATTTTCCTTCACACTTGCACCTAGTGCGAACCAGGATGCTCCTTTTCTCAAGTTCATTCTCACCACTTAGTAGGACTCTTCTGTTAATTAGCATTTCTCCTCTTTCAGCATCTTCAAAATGTGATGATCTGGCATCTTCATCTACATGTGCAACTCTAGCTTGTCCTTTATTCCTCCTATTTGTCCTTCCTTAGCATTGAGGACATTCAAAGGCCCTATGACCTTCTTCTCCACAGTGAAAATATGTTCCATGGAAGCATCCTCTTCTAGATCCTTGTCCTCTTCCTCTTCCTCTCTGATCCCTATTATTCTGATCTTGGAAATTATTGGGATTGTTTCCTCTCTGATTTGGACTTCTATTGGCCTCATCCTTCTTTTCTGGATCTTTATTTTGGCCTCCATATGATTGTCCACTAGATCTTCCAGCATGACCTCTTTGATTTTGTCTACTCTAAAACTTCTTGTTCAAGTTTTCCTCTACTTTTAGGGAAAACTGGTATGCCTCTTCAATACTATTCATTCGAACCAAATTCAACTCCTCTTGAATGCTTAGCCTTAACCCATTAAGGTAATGGGAAACTTTCTCCTTATCACCTTTCGCATGGCTTGTTTTGATGAGGATTTGATAGAACTCCTCTTGTATATCAAGTTTATCTCTATTCTTTTCTCCACTTCTTAAGTCTGATACACTCGGCCACTAAACTCTATCAGAATGCTTCACTGATCTGAATGCATTCTCTTCTTATCCCTTTCATTCCCTTCACATCCTCTCACACATATATTAGGGTTTAAATCTTCTCCTTATATAGACAACTAGAGTTCCTCAAGATTTAAGATCTATGATTTAGATTTACTATTTTTGCTACTTAAACTTTACTAATTCTGATTGGCTCTGACTGTTGCATAGGGATTAATGATTACAAATAGGTATGTAATCACCTCCATGATTTCCTCAACAAACAAAATACAAAACATGAATGTCAGCCAAAATGTTTTACCTCAATGATTGTGCCATAACAAACTCATATGTCAATTCTGGCTAGCTTGGCAATTGATGTTTTTGGTACTCGATATTCACTGTACTTGGTGTTTGTTGATATCTCTATCACTCAGTATAGAATTCTTTACATAGCTTGAAAAAGACTAACTTGGTTAATACAAACATACATAGTGAACAATAGTTTACACGACAGTGACTACTGCTCAGTAAGTATACATTCCATGACTTGGCCTATACATGATGACTCAGTCATAGTGATGACTGACCAACATTGCCTAAATAATGACAAAGTGTAAGACACCAATAGTTAATGAAACTATAGAGATCTATAATCTCCCCCTTTGACATTAGTGGAAAAAACACTTTGTCATGACATTACAATTATATTTACAAAAGTACATAGTATTAGCAAAATACTCCCCCTAAGATATTTATACATACAAAATTTTGTTATCTCATGTTGTTCCTATATATGTCATTTCATTTCCGCCTTGTTTTTGGCATGGTTGATTTCTTCGGGGGTAGGAAGGGTGATGCATTTCCCCAGAAATGGTTTATGAAGCATCATAACCATATATAATGCAGTTTCTCATCCTAATGTAGTAACTTTCAGAACTTATGATCACAACTTCTAGCTCGGTAGCTAGATTGACTAGTTCCTCAGCTGTAGAAAGATTAGGATCTTTCTGTGTTAAGACCTTATCCTTTTCTATCTCTCTATGAATGGTCTCTAGATGCGGTGTCAATATTGTTTGCATGGAGAGTAGATGAGCCCTTATCTTTCTATCACTAGCCATCAATTTGGCTAATAGGGCTGTTATAGTAGTTGTGGTCTCATCTGTGTTTACCTCATAAGGTAATGGCATTAGCCATGAAACCCTTGGTAAAACTGCTTGTACATAAGTGAGATCCGTGTCCACTAAAAAACATATATCTTGGCTATACTTAACTAAAGACATAGGGATCCTACTTCTCTTCCTCATTTTCTTTTTGAACTCAATGAAATAATTTTCCATTAAACCATCAAAACTACCTCCTATCTGACTTATGAACTCATTAATTTGAACTTTAACTAGTTTCTTCTTATCCCATATCACACTACCAATAGTAGGAAAACACTTTTGAATATAAAAGAATAGACATACGAGTAAAGAACTAAACTTACACATGGAATTCTTTGTTTTTCAAATTGAAATTGGGTTCTTTGCAAGTTGAGTTAGTCGGAGCTCAATGAGATCATAAGTGTGTCCCTTCTTAATAATTTTCCATGCCTGGTCCACTACCATACATGGGATGCTCTCCAACTGACTAGATTGGTAGAATTTGTGTGCAATAACCCTAACTACAAAGTCAATCTTCAGATCAGTGATTTTGGAAATCATCATTACACACTTGTTCCAAACTACCTGTGTGTTCGCCCGAATTTCTTCCTTACTTAAACATTTCATTGTTCTTTTTCCCAAAATTGTAGGGTATCTAGTTACCCAGTGAATCATTTCCTTTGTTATCTTAACTAGTCCATCTTCTAGCCACAATTGCATATCATGCACTTGACTTAACATGATTTTTATCCATTCTATTTTGAAAATTTATGAAAAATCTAGGGTATGAACTAACCCTTGCTCGACAATCATTTTGTATTTTGGCTTCAACACACCATTGTCACAAAATTTGTCATATGCCACCCTAATCTTGTAATCTCCAATTTCTCTAATTTTGCACATATAACAAGACCTAATATCATTCATTACCAATAGATTTTTTGGAATCGAAGATAGAGCACTAGTAAGATCTCCTTTGATCGTGCTCTCTGGAATTGCTTGGAACTTCTATAGCTTACATACTTCATTTCTTACCAACTGAGCATTGAAAACCACCATCCCTTGTTCCTTCATTTCAGCAGATGATGATGATGCCATTTCTAACTTAAAGATTCTTGAAAAGAAATATTGCTCGATAGGGTACCTTTTTTGGAAGTGTTTTGCAGATGATTTATCGATGGCAGGATGAAAAGATTTGAAATTTCCCTTTGATAAATTGGTTACATACTCTCTGAATTGCTCAAACAAAATTCAATTTGCTAGGTGAAATGAAATGAATGGTAACATTCCACTTTATAGACTCAAAATAGTTAAATTAGGTCCTCATAAATGCTTCGTACACATTTTAGGTGGAATACATTTGTCTCAACATTCCTATGTTAAGCTCAGCTAACACAATCTCAGTCAATACAATTGTTCAGACACATCTCAATGTACATCACATCTCTACTACCACAGGTGCTCAACATACATTGATAACTTGGTCAAAACACTGACACTCAACATAAAAAATGAGTTGCTCTACTTTGCTCAAACATGTCCTGATGCATCTTTATCTATGCAGATATGGACTTTTACTCAACTTATGTTAGGAACTGATGTGAGATAAAGCATTGTAAGACTCAATTCCAAACATACCTTCTTTGATTAGTTCAAAGAAGTGTGATCACTTGATCCATCAGATTGGGTGACCTTAGATGTACGAGCATCACTTTTTCTTTCTTCTTCCATGTTTTATTCATCTGATTTCTCAATTTCTCACAAATATCTTCATTCTGATTTTGATCATTGCTCGGTATAGGTGATCTACAATCTCTCTTTAGATGACCTATCTTGTAACATTTAAATCACATCATACTTCCATTCATCCAACTTTTAGATTTACCTCTGAAATGAGTCTTCAAACAATTTTCTCCAATGTGTCCATATTTTCCATAGTAATGAGAATTGTACCAAGTGTTATAATCCAAATTCTATGAGTTATTCTTCATAGGTGACTTAGTTTTTTCATTGGATGATCATTTAGGTTTATATTTGTTAGAAATAGGAAATACTGAGAGGGGGGGGTGAATCAGTATTTCACAAACTTTTTCTTTTGCCCACTTATGGATATAACAGATTACTTTAGTGCATACAAAGAATATCAAGCTGATTAACAAACATAGCAGTAAATAGAAAGAACTCATAACACATCATATGTTCTCAAGGAAACCCTGGCCAAGGGAAAACCCCGATGGGGATGGTACCCAAAAAGATCACTAATCAAAAGTATCATGTTAGGGATATTGGACCCTATTAGGATTCAATTTACAATATATAGTAGATCTATCCTGGTTAAAGGACTTTAGGCCTTGTGAGAAGCCTTAACCCTGTTAGGAGTTAGATTACAAAACTTGGTCACCAGCTGAGCTCACTGCCCAAATAGGTAATACAAAAATGTTTCTAACTGTAATATGGTACTACTTACAACTTCATATCAATAGCCTTTTCTGCTATCACAATAAACAACTATCACAAGTTATCTTTTCTTTCTTTTTACATCTCACTTCTATATTTCATTACATTTCAAGTATGCCTAATATATCAGTTATTAAAGCTAATAAATTTACATGGTCGGCTTCCAAAATATTTATCCAAGAGTAAACATCTAGGATGTTGTCCCTTCATAATGTTAAGTCATTATTTTGACAAGCAAAAATAATCCCTTAACTCTTTCGCTAAAACTGTCTCCAAAACTGCTCTGTTTGCAAAACTATCTTCAGTAAACTTTGAATAACTTTGTCCGTACTGCTCCAAACTTTATGCACACTAAGATGGGGTATCCTCATACTCTATAGAAGCTTTAGTTAACTTTTCAAACAAAAATATTGCTCCAGTGGACGTCACCAACTAAATCTTCATCGGGTGCTCTGTCAGGATCACTGTATCCAAACTTAGAAAATTTCTTCCTTCAACTTTGCATACTTGCATTCCAAATTCTGCACTCTTAATAGAGATCATATGTTTCCATAATGACAACATCTATGCATCCACATTAGCCAAATTGCCAACAATCTCCCCCTTTGTCATTGGTGGCAACATATGGGAAAATTGGCTAAGTGTGCAAACAAAACTTCAAAAAAACACTTATACAAAATTATGGCCAAAAGTAAAAGTTATACAATATGTATACAATATCATACTCCATAGAATATCTCTCCCTATGAGTATCCTTCCTCAACATATATACAATTTTCTGCTATCTCTCCCCCTTTGACAACAATGACAAAGATAGGGTGTACAAAAATTTTAAAAACTTTATACCTTATTATCAGTTATTGCAAAGCCAGTAGGCTTGTAACACAATCACCAAAATCTAACTTCCAAGATTCAAAATCTTTCTCCCATATCATCCTGATGGATTCAACAACATTGAGTAGAGTACTCAATCTGTATGCTGCTGTCTGACAAGCTTGTAGGGAATTGAAGCTAAACTTCTGAAATGATGTCTTTGTTGAAAGACACTGCTCAATTTGATCTTCAACAATTGATATCTTGATTGAGACATGATCTCTCAAGATTTTAACCTTGATCATCTTTCTGTTCTTCTCCTCTACTATCATTCTGATTTCATCTTTCAATTTCCTTATGTTCTTCTCTATAGAACTTATCTTGACATTAGGGCTTGTCAAGGTGTTTGTCTCAGTTGTAAAAGCATCTAACTTCTCTCTGATCTGCTTATCCTCTTCAATAGTTAGGATTTCTGATTGAGTGCATTGTATGTACAAATTCTTTCCTATCTCAAAATGTCTCCTCAAATTCTTTATGCATACATCTAAACTACCAATATCATTTTGAATATTTACACTTAAAGTTTGTTGCATTTCTGCTTCAAAGTCTTCCTGAACTTTTATTTTAGCAATATTCTTCAAGTTAGAAAATTCAAAGTCAAAAGAATTCATTACTGATTGAGCTTTCTCAAGTGGATCTGATTCAGATACCTTAGTGCTGATCACACTCTCAAGTTTCTCTGTCAAAACTCTAACTTTGCCTTCAAGGTCTTTCACCTTCTTATTCTTTCCAATAATTTTATTCAGAGATGTAATGAGCTCAAGTTGATCATCATCTTCAACTTCTTTTCCAAGTCAAACATTGAGCCAATATGCCTCTTCTTACTGTCAGGTACACTAATGTCTTCAACTGGTTTAGAGGGTGCACTAGAGGTAGTGGCCTCTGTCAAAATTTGTTTTCCTTTGACTGACTATTCTACTGGAACTGATTCTGATACAGTTGGTGCTTCCTCTGCCTTTGTATTCTTCTCTGATTTTGTGACCATTTCTTGCTCTCCCAAAGCCAAATTTTCAACAATGTTTCCTAGATCATGAAATACTGCATTGTCTGATTCTAGAGTGACTTTGGTGGCTTCAATATCCATTGATTCTTTGCCAATATTGATATGTGAAGAAGATGGGACTTATTCAATACCAACTTTCTCTGCATGCGGTTCCTCTGATTGCTTCTGCTGAGGGTCTGATTCAACATGCTTTTCTACAACTATATCTGCAAGAACTTGCATTACTACTTGCTCTGTCTCTTTTTGTACTTCCTCCTTTTTGCCTCCCATTATAAGGATTGTTCTTCTCTTATTTCTCAATAAAATTCCAAGAGACTTCAAGAATCTCTTCAAATGATCTTCATCCTTAACTTCAGAGAACTGTCTGATTACATGTTCTCTCATCTTTATGTCCTCTTCTTGTGCTCTCTGTTTTCTATTCACAAGTCTATTATACAAATCTTCTGGGATCTTACCATGAATAGTGCTAAGTTTCTCATGTGTGTAACCATTGCATTTTCAATGTTCAATCTGTCAAATGATCCATATAGATCATAGAATTTATTCAACTTAGTGAAGTCTCCATGCTTCAATATATCATCATTAACTCTTTCAATTCTTGGTTTCCAAGTTTTCTTCTTGACTAAAACTACATCATCATCTTTAATTACTGCTACATTTCTAGGTATGGGTGGTACAACAACTTTCTGTCTCTTGCCGGGTCCTGTTGCACTCACTTTTACTCTTTTGCTAGGAATAGGAGAAAAATATTTATCTCCTTCATCTTTTTCAGGTACTTCAACTTTTACCTTTATAGCAATAGGATCAACAGGATCTGCACTTGATGTCTTAGGTGGAATTACAAGATTTTCACTTTGCTTCAAGGCTTCTACAGTCTTCTTAGCTATGTCAAACTCATGACTTGACATACCAGATTCTTTCAATATTTTATTCATAGTAGATTCAACTCTCTTACTAGATTACTTCTTTTCTCTCAAACTTATTGCAGAGTTGAAATTCTCTTCATAGGTTCCAAACCTATTTGCATGACCATCCAACTCACACTTTAACAATTTATTCACATATCCTACTATTTCTGCTTTAGATATTTCATAGCCAAGAGGGTCTATGAATTCCATTCTAGGCTCAACTGCTTCAGTGTAGGTGAAATCAGTATCAACCATAAAACAAATGTCATCTTTATGATTTTCAACTAAGGATTGAGGAATCCTTGACTTGTTCTTAACAATATTCTGAAAAGTCTTCAATACAAGCTTCGCATTGTCATTAACTTTATCAAAAAGGTGCTTCATGTAGACTAATTTTATTCTTTCCATTGTGTTCACATTGTCACTCCAATCAACTATGTAAAGAAATCTTCTCAAAATATGGAAAAACATATAGGTTATCAGAGATGAAAACCTAAACTGTGTGTACTTAGCCTTCTTAATCTTTTCTAAGTTCTCAAATAACTAAATTTTCAAGATTTCACATAGGTCTACTGGTTTCTTCTCAATACACAGAAGATAAGCTACATGAATCATTCCTATAGCCATGTCATCTTCCCTTGAACTACCACAGAATTTAGTTGTTAGGATCTTGCAAAGGTACCTAACATCATCTTGCTTAATCTTACTTATCACAATTCCTCTACCATTATAACTAGATCCAGTGTTATCTAAAACAATCTTTCTCATGTTCTTTTCATTTAGTGGAATCTCTCCAACTTTTGATAATCCAGTAAGTTCATGAATTAGGTCGGCAATTATATCAATAACTCTATCCTCCATCTAGAATTTCCCATTGTGGATTCTGCTTAAAATGATCTTGGTACATTCCTCATCATTGAATTCATACTTCATGGAATATTTGATAATTTCATTATTCTCTAGGTGCCCATAAGCTGGTTTAACTGACATGTCTTGATTGTACAATTTCCTGTAATCACCACTAAAATTTGCATCTTCCAAAGTTTCAAACTTACAACATAAATATCCTTTAACATTCTCAATGTGCAATACTCCATCTGGTACAGATGATAATGCTAGACTGTCATCAATTTCAGTTGGTTCTAATGGTTCTTTCTTAACCTTTTGTCTATTCTTATCCTTAACATTATGAACCATAGAAATATCCATCTTATCAACTGATTAAAGATCAAGAAATACCTCAACTTTGCAAATCTAGGGTTTTGGTATGATCGTCGCTGCAAACTGCTTCCAAACTTCTTCAAATCATCCTAAACTCACTTTTATTCTTTCAAATCACTTTTCAATTGCTTTGTAATTGTAATAACTTTGATTTCAACCTTATAACACTTCACATTAACTCTATCTGACATCGCATTCATTCATTTTGCCGCTAAAACCTCAAAAAGTTGATTCTGCAAACCTGCAACCATAAAACTTTCTGCGACCTCGTAAAACACAATATTTTCTTTTGTGCACTTAACCATAGCATTAGTACAACATAATAAACCTATATCTAACTGTGCAAAACTTAACTCATTCAAATTCCTAATCTACACTAATCCTAAGTCCTAAACTATAGAAACTTACATAATTTAAGTACTTAAAGAAGGGTCACGTAAAGATTCATCCTTACCATCAGTTACATTACCTTCCTGACTACTTTCAGTGATGACTATACCTCCTTGATCTGTGCCTTTGTCAAATTCTACTTCATCTTTATTGCTACATCAACCTTTCTCTGTGTTTCCTGCATTTTCATTCCTTCTTGCATTGTTCCTAGGGTTAGGGTTATGATGATAACCTCCATTGTTCATTCTGCAAAATCTTGCTGAGTGTCCAAACTTGTTGCATATCTAACAAATGATTCCATTTTTTCCAAATCTATGTCCTTGCTGGTTAATCTGTGACCTGCAATTTCTAGCAATGTGTCCTACTTTGTTGCATCTAAAACATACTACCACTTTTCTTTGATTCATTTCTTCAATAGATTTCTTATCTGCATTGTTAGTATTCCCAATCATTCTATCATAATTATTCAAAATCACTTTAGGTCTTCTACATTCATTAGCTCTATGTCCAAAACTATGACAATTATAACAATGTCCATTAAAAGATTTAAATTGCTTACCTGTGCAATCTCTCTTCATGTGCCCAATAGTATTACAAGAAAAAAATCCACCTTTGAATTCTCTTTGCATACCTTTAGATGATTCTTCCTATTTTGATTCTTCTTGCTTTGATTCTTCTTTCTCTCTAGGTGGTTCTTCTTTAGGTGGATCTTCCAATGTGTTCTCATCTAACTTTATTTCCTCCACACTTTCAGATGTTGTTGTTTAGATTGAGTTAATTCACCTTTCACAATTTTATTATACTTCTCAAGTTCCACATACTGCATTTTTACTTTTTCAGATTCGGATGTTTCCTTTTCAAGTCTTGACCTCAGATCTTCATTCTCAATTTTCAATTTTTCATTATCAGATCTCAAATTTCCATCTTTCATACTAAGCTTCAGATTTACTATCTTCAACTCACGCTTAAGGATCTCATTTTCTTTTTCTAATTCATCACAATCTTCAACAAGCATATCAAATTTCTTTTCAGATTTCAAATCTTCAATCTTACCTTTTAATTTGTCAATAGCATTCTTTGCATCTTCATATTTTCTTCTTAAGGAGTTTCTTTCATCAGTAAGCATATCAATCTGTTCAAGAGCTTCTTCAAGATTCTTTTGAAGTTGATCCATATCCATAGAGATCTTACTCAAGCTGCTAAGCTTTCCTTGAATGTTCCTTCTCCGAGTAACTGTGCTCTAATACCAATTGTTAGAAATAGGAAATACTAAGAGGGGGGGGTGAATCAGTATTTCACAAACTTTTTCTTTTGCCCACTTATGGATATAACAGATTACTTTAGTGCATACAAAGAATATCAAGTTGATTAACAAACATCACAGTAAATAGAAAGAACTCATAACACATCATATGTTCTCGAGGAAACCCTAGCCAAGGGAAAACCCCAGTGGGGATGGTACCCACAAAGATCACTAATCAAAAGTATCCTGTTAGGAGTCAATTTACAATATATAGTAGATCTTTCCTGGTTAAAGAACTTTAGGCCTTGTTAGAAGCCTTAACCCTGTTAGGAGTTAGATTACAAAACTTGATCACCAGTTGAGCTCACTACCCAAACAGGTAATACAAAAATGTTTCTGACTATAATATGGTACTTCTTACAAATTCGTATCAATATCCTTTGCTACTATCACAATAAACAACTATCACAAGTTATCTTTTCTTTCTTTTTACATCTCACTTCTATATTTCATTACATTTCAAGTATGCCTAATATATGAGTTATTAAAGATAATAAATTTACATGGTCAGCTTACAAAATCTTTATCCAAGAGTAAACATCTAGGATGTCAACCCTTCATAATGTTAAGTCATTATTTTGACAAGCAAAAATAATCCCTTAACTCTTTCGCTAAAACTATCTCCAAAACTGCTCTGTCTGCAAAACTATCTTCGGTAAACATTGAATAACTTTGTCCGTACTGCTCCAAAATTTATGTGCACTGAGATAGGATATCCTCATACTCTATAGAAGCTTTAGTTAACTACAAAAATAAAAATATTACTCCAGTGGACATCACCAACTAAATCTTCATCGGGTGCTCTGTCGGGATCACTGTATCCAAACTTAGACAATTTCTTCCTTCAACTTTGCATACTTGCATTTCAGATTCTGTGCTCTTAATAGAGATCATATGTTGCCATAATGACAACATCTATGCATCCACATTAGCCAAATTTCCAACAAGATTTTCATTTAAATGCTCTATGCCCATACTTCTGACAATTGCAACAGTGTACTTGGAATTTTGGTGAGGTAGGTGGACTACTGACTTTAGACCTACATTATTGTGCCTGATGTCCATGTTTCTTACAATTAAAACAATGCCCATTAAATTTAGGTTTAGGATTAGACTTATCATGTTTTCTTCTACAAATGTTAGCTGTATGTCCTAGCTTTCCACAGTGATGGCATGTGGGCTTGTTGTTCTTTGGTTTTATATTCTTTTTCTCTCCACTCTTTGATGATTCTCCTTCTTCAGTGGATGATGAATGATCATTTAGTCCAAGTCTAGATTTATCACCAGATCTTCTAGGTGACCTTAATATCTCTTCAAAGTACTTTTCAACTTCATTTGGTTTGTTCATCCTTTCAATGATTTCTTTCTTAGATCTTAGTTCATTTCTTAGTTGATCATTCTTAGATCTCAGATTGTTGATTTCCATATCTTTCCTACCTAATTCTTGATTAACTAGTAGTAGTTGATTTAACATGTCTAGTTGATTGTTAGTCAGCCTTTGCATGTCACTTATCCTTTCATCAAGTCTCATTGATATTTGTCTTTTGTCTTCTTCAGCCATTATCTTGTCTTCTTCAGCTTTCTTATTTTGTTCAACTACTTCACAGAGTCTGATAGTTTGAATTTCTTGTTCTCTCTTTAGATTTTTGATGTCATCACTTAGTGTGATATTTTTCTCCAGTGGCTCTTGTATGGCTTTGTTACTTTCTATAGAGTTCCCATTATGAAATAGTCCAGTAGTATCTTCTTCTTGATATTGTGATTCATTTCGCTAAATAGCAATTTCTCTTCTCATCCTTAAGGATTTCTTCAGTTCTCCTCTAGCAGTTTCAAGTTGTTGTAATGCTAGCTGAACATCAATCTTCTGATTCTATATAAATTTTCCTAGATTGTAAACTTCCATCTCTTGAGATCTTTTTCTTCAAGTGGTTAGACTTTCTATGAGAAACATTGATGCTCTGATATCAATTGTTGGAAATTTAGTTGGGAAATTGTATATTGAGAGGGGGGGTGAATCAGATATCACCTACTAATCCACTTATCTTTACATAAAACTTTTTCATGGCATAAACAAAAATTCATCCAAACAAAGTAACTAATATAATAAGCATAATTCAATAAAGTACTCATAACACAATAATTTTGGTTACCCAGAAACCCTTGAAAGGTAAAACTGGGGTGGGGATGATACCCACAAATCTCCACTACTGCAGTATAAAATTTTTCTATTAGGCTATAAATTTGATCACAAAATATGATCTACCCTATGAGGGGTCTACACTATTAAGAGCTAAAAGACTTATAAAGTCTACCTATAAAAAGGATTTAAAAATTACAACTAAAAAAGCACTCAGTTAAGAGATTACAAAAGGTTTATTAAAACCACTTTGTTAAGAGATTTACCCAGATACACTTGTTAGAATGTTTGAGTAATTAATCCTTTAGTTTGCACTATTATGCTGAATACAAATCTTCTCCTTCAAGTATTGATTTGATCTTGTCTATCAAGTTTATCATTGTTCTTTCCTTCATTGCTTAACTCTGATACACTCGGTCATTGAACTCTATCATAATGGTTCACTAATCTAAATACATTCTCTTCTTATCCCTTTCATTCCCTTTGCATCCTCTCACACACATATTAGGGTTCAAATCTTCTCCTAATATAGAAAACTAGACTTCCTCAAGATTTAAGATCTACAACTCAGATTTAATCTTTTTGCTGCTTAAGCTTTACTAATTTTGATTGGATCTAAGTGTTGTGTAGGGATTAATGATTAAAAATTATGTGCATAATCACCTCCACAATTTCCTCAACAAACAAAATACAAAACATGAATGTTGGCCAAAATATTTTACCTCGATGATTGTGCCATAACAAACTCATATGTCAATTTTGGCTAACTTAGAAATTGATGTCTTTGATACTCGACATTCATTATACTTGGTGTTTGTTGATATCTCTGTCGCTCAGTATAAAATTCTTTACATAGCTCGACAAAGACTAACTCAGATAATACAAACATACATAGTGACCAATAGTTTACATGGTAGTGACTACTGCTCAGTAAGTATACATTACATGACTCCAGCTATACATGATGACTCAGTCGTAGTGATGACTGACCAACATTGACTACATAATGACTAAGTGTAAGACACTAATAGGCAAAAAAACTATAGAGATCTACATAGATCAAGATACACATCATGATATAAAGAATCAGTAATATTCATCTAGTTGTAAGAACAAGAAACACTAGAGAAGATGTAAGGCCACCTAAGAATCTCATGGACAACTCTAAAAATTGATGGGAAATATATTTTTCACCCAAAAAGGTAGAACTCTAAGGTGCAGTCCCTCCAAGCTAGGAGATAGGCACAAGACCCAACACCATAAAAACCATACAAGAAAAGAAATAAGAAAATGAATAATTGTAGCATCAGAAAATGGAAGCAGTTCCATTTAGGACTAGTTTAGCCCTTGGATTAAGTGGTCCAGGGTCATGTCAAATGCTTTGTATGGGTCTTTTACTTGGATCTGGTTGTTTCTCTTGTTCTACCTCATTTCCCACTTCTTTCTAGCATAATTATGGCATCTTGAATTGAGATTTTGAGATTCTTGACCTCAGAGTCAAGGTTGACCTTTTAGGTCCAGGATGACCTCGTCCTTGACCCAAGGTTTAAGGTTCAAAACTCCATAGGTTTTGGTTGTCAGGTTTCAGAAAGATTTGTTTTCCCACTTCTGGGTTGGCTATTTTAGGCTTTAGAATGGTAAAATCTTAAATTATATTTAATCTAGGTTCATTTCAAGGGGTAAAGGCTTAAATGAGAATTTAACTCTCCTATGTCAGCCTCTCTAAAAATTTGTGTGCTAGACTAGTATAAAAGGAAGCCTCCTCCTCTCATTTTCTCTATCCTCAATCAAGAAAATCTCTCAAGTGAAATCTATCAATCAAGTGTGCAATCAATCCTCAATAAAGAAATCAAGATATAAGCAAGAAGGAGAAGGAAAGAATTTAAGGATTCAAGCATCCAAGGTCCAGTTCATCAAGGAGGTCCATTGATAGCCATTGAAGGATTCAATCTCTATCGAGCCCTCTTGTTGAAGATTTCTCCATCCACATCCATCCATGCTCTTCCTATTCCAAGATCCATTAAAGATTGGTGTTGAATATCTAAGAAAATTTATTTGAGACATCCCACATTCAATTCTACATTGATTTGGAGCATCCATACTTGTGGATTCAAGGATTCCAATCCTCCACAAGGGTTTTCAACATAAGGAAGGTGAATTGTTTTATTTACTTTATTTATTGCTACAATTTCAATTCATTTTGAAGGTTAATTCCAAAATTGGGGTTTGACCAAGGAAAACCCCTCATCCAAACAACAAAACCATTTTTCTTGTTGGAACAGGTACAAAATAATGAATTACAATGTAGATCTTGACACCCTTTTTGGAAAAATTTTGGGATCTGCAAATAGAAATTATGTCTAACAAGCACAAGTCAAGGTCAACATTTTGGGGTCAAGGTCAACCTTTATTTATAGGTCAAGGTCAACTTTTTTTACAAAGGCAAAATATTTTTGGGTTTTCTCTGTCTTTGTGTTTTCAACCTAGATCTAGTTGCAGAACTTCTAGAAAATGAGTACAGGCACCAGAAAAAAACATTTTCAAGATTTGTCATACTTTGAGGTTATTATTTGTCTTCAATTAAATAAGGATTTCAATACTCTCTTCTATAATAGAATATAAGGTTTTCCTCTTTCTTCACATTCTTCATAGATTGATTCATTTGTGCATTGACCCCTTTCTTGTAGTTAATCAATTTGCATTGTTCCTCTAGGAATTTGTGATTAAGAAGAAGATCTTACATTTCCATAAACTTACATATACCATCTGATCCTTCTTTGTACATTACATTTTGGTATCCCTTTTTATACCATACATTTTTGGTGAACCCGCGATAGACAACTCTTTCTTTTATGGTGTTATATCTTGCATGTGCTTGTATTTACATTTCAAAAGTACTAAAACATTTATTTGTCGATGCTTTATAGTTTATTTTATTTGCATTACATCGGTGGATGAGATTTACTACCTCCAATCCTACTTATAATATCCTGGTTAGAAGAAGTCATAGACTTATGGGTTTCTTTGATCTTGAGTCTTCCTCTCCTCTTAGGATGCCTGATGAAAATTTGATTATTCATGATTCCAATCCTACTATGGAGTGCAACTCTTCTCACTAATCTCATGATGAGGATGATACTTTAAGATTTCCTCCTGAACAAGTCCAAAAAGTTTCAAACGAACTTGATAAAATGGGTAATTGGCTTATTCAAGAAAACCATAATCAAGATTCTATTCAAGGTATAGAGGCTCTTAAGAAAGTCCTTCATGATAGTGATCAAGGCATTAATCTTTTGCATGGTATTACTCATCTTGTGCATTTAAATAATAAAATTTTAACTCAAGAAGCTCAAGAATTAGGATTCACTCCTCCTGTCACTAGTGTGGAACCTTCTTCCATTATTTTACCTAGTATACCTACTTATACTCCTCCTTTGGTGACTACATTAGTTCCCTCTCTTCCTATGAGTGTTCCTCCGATGTCTCTACCTACTTCAAAACCTTCTTATCATAGTTTTCCTTTCAATTATTCCAATCCCCTTCCAATTGTGGTTCCAAGTGTTCCCCCCAATTGTATCTTCTATTCTCATTGCTTCCTACACTTTCCCTAGTGTTTCTAATGTTTCTATGCCTACTCTTTCATCTAATGATTCCACAATCATTAGTTTGGCTCAAACTGTGTCCTCTATACAACAACAACTTGCATCTTTAACTCAATCCAAGTTTAGCATTCCTATATGTGACATGGGCAATCCTTTATCCCTAGAATTTATTCATTCTCCTGTTCCTCAGCAAGCCAAAATGCCTCATCTTGAAAATTACAATGGTAAGGGAGACCCTCTTACTCATGTTAAAATATTTCAAATCCTTTGTAGTGACTATGCTCATGACCATAGGAGTTTAGCCAATTTGTTTGCTAGAAATTTTCATGATAAGGCCTTGCAATGGTATTGTTCCTTGCCTCCTTATTCTATTGACTCTTTTCCAAAAATTTCTAATGCTTTTATTAAACATTTTTTAAATAAAATTGGTCTGCAAGTGTCCTTAATTGATTTGATGCATTTTAAACAAAATATTATAGAAAAACTCATAGAATTTATTGGTAGATTTAAGCATTTGTATGCTCAAATTTTTTATCATGTTCCTGATATTGATATTCAACATATGTTTATTTCAAATTTACAAAAGGATATTAGAGATAAGATTCTTCTTACTGAATTTACCTCTTTTCAACAACTTTGTGTAGGGCTTCTTCATTATCAATTACAAGTGAGTCAATTTGAGAGCAACACTCCAATGGCTCTTGTTCTAGTTGATAAGAGTGATACTGCTCCTAATCCTAACAAGTTTTAAAAACCTACCAACTATGTCAAGATAATATGAAAGAAAATGTAGTTTCTGATCAAGTTGTTGTTGCATCCAAAAATGCCACTTGTGCATCCACTACTTTTTTTTTGAATCGTACGTTTACTTCTCTTTCTGAATCTTTTCATTCTATTATGGGTAAGTTATTGATTTCTAATATGATTACTTTACCTCCTATTTGACCTCTTTTACCCACTAGGATGGCATCCAAATCCTTTTGTCAATACCATTGTCAAAATGGGCATTATACTGAGAAGTGTTATTCTTTAAAACATAAGGTTCAAGACTTAATTGATTCTAGTGCTTTTTATGTTGATAATTTTGATGGTAGTGGGAATAAATATGTCTCTCCTCCTAATCAAAATCTCCAAATCTATATGAATCCTTTGCCTACACATGATACTAATACCATTGTTTAGCCATCTTTTGTGGATATTGTTTATGATTAAAAGGTGGATGATCTCAATCATATTGTTAACCATGTGGAGCAAGTTGTTTTGTCTCAATCTATATCTCCACCCCAGCCTCAATCTCAACCTCCAACTCAAGTTCCACCTAAACCAAAACCTCAACCTAAAACTCAAAAACAACCTAAGAATAAAAGACCTAGGGAGCTCTTGATCACCTTTGATGATTCTAAAACTATTAAAGCTCGTTATGGTCCCCTCTACATTTATGCTAGGATTTATAAGATACCTATGCACAGTTTTATTATTGATCTTACATCCTCAATCAATGCTATTATTGAAGAAAATATTTTTATGAAAAACTTACAACATGATTCTTATGATACATCTGATGTGCGGATTCAAACTTGTAATGGTTTTCTTTATCCATCATTTGGTTCTATTAACTTGCCTATTGAACTTTGTGGTAAAGTTGTAAACACTACCTTCATTGTTGTTCCTACCTCTGATCAATTTCAATATAAGTTTGGTGTTCCTTGGTTGAATTCCATGCATGTTGTTGCTTCTCCTATCCATAAATGTCTTAAATTCATTCATGATGAAGAAGTGAAGATGATTAATCATAGTTTATATCAACCTTCTAGGCCTAGGGATTGTGCTACCTTTGACTTCTTTTGGCCTTCATTACCTAATTCATGTCCTTCCCCGTCTGATAATCTTTTAAATTCATATCAAGCCTATAAGCATCATAAGATTCTTGAGTTAAGCATGCCACAAATGGATCTTAATCTTGGTATTTTTCCTATCCCTTCCATACCTCCTTTATCCATGGATTCTAGTTCTGTTAATCAAGCTTCTAGTGTTACTTTTTAGCCTACTGAGAATCCTACTAATCCTCCTATAGACCTTGTGAAAGATCTGGTGGTTGGTCGCCCTAATTATCAACATATTTAAGACAAGACCAAACATAACTAATCTACCAATGAACATTGTAAGAAGCATCAAGCTCAAGGTAAGGCTCATACCTTTATTCTTCAAAGTTCTTTACCTTATTTTGACTAGCCTATGCCTGATGTGTTAGAAGAAGTTAAGGTTAATAATGATGTTAAGATGAATGATTATGATGATTCTATTCATATCTTAAATTCTATTTCGATTAATCTTGATGAAGAAGATACTATTGATGACACTAATGATATTGTGTGCTAAGGAAAGCACCTTCATAGAGTTAGTATCATCAATAAATCAAAATAACAATTAAATATCCACAAAAAAAATCTAAATAAGAAAATTTAAAGATTACTAAGCACTCTATGGCTCTTTAATTAGGGATGCTAATGATGAGCTCTGAACAAACTCTCACTAGTGACAGTCCTAATATGAGAAGTCAAATGATAAACAAGCTAAACAAGTTAATTTCTAAAAGAAACACTAATTAGCTCTAGATTTTCCTTTTCTAACTCAAATTTCAAAGGGGTTTGATGCTTCATAAAAATTTTGGATGATTATTTCTTCAATTATGGTTTTCTTTTATAGATTTTGGCAAGGGTAGGGGGTGTGGTTGATTTAATCATGATTTGATGAGGGTTAAGTCCATGGTTCCACCTTTGGAGACCATTTAAATATTTTTTCCTCAAAGCTTGGGACAAGAGGACAAAATGGCTAGACAAGATGCTCTCACCTTATGGGTGATGGAGATTCAATTTAAGCTTGATCCATGTGAGCTTAGTTCTCAAATCCTATTGGTTGATGAAATTTCCTCCCATTTGGTGGTTGAGGGAAAATAGGATTTAATCAATTGAATTTAAATAATATCATTAGCCATGTGTATCCCTTGAATGTGTTACTTTGATTTAAATGAACTATGTAATTGATTAGATTAATTACATAATTAATTGATTTATTTGATTTTAATTGAATTTATGGCTTTTGATTTTTAATTAAATTGGATTTATGGATTGATTGGAAATTTTCTTTGATAAAAGCTTGATTTGATTTAATTGCTTTGATTTTTGCCTCGGTTACTCACTTGATTTATCTTGTCCATTTTTAGGTGATTAAAAATACTAATGATGAATATTAGACTATTGACATTGATACTAATTCACCTAATATGCTTTTAGCGCAATTGATAATTACACCTAGTATCAAATATGATGATTCTCAAGAGGATCCTTGTTTGGAACTAGGTATTATTCCTACTTCATTGGATATAGTCCCTCTTGTGAGTTTCCCACCTTCCCTAAATGACATAGAATGAGACGGGGAGAGTAGGCGATGCACTTGATTGTCTTGTCCTTCATGGTATCTTTTTGTGTGTTTACCTATTATATTGTGCTTCTCCTTTAATGTGTTACTAAATGTTTGTTAGATTCTTTTATACAACCATTGTTACTTTGTTGGTGCAAGGTGATAGAGTAATAAAACCTCTTGTGCAATTCCTCTATATGTATCTCTATTCTTCTATATGTTATTTTCATGTTATGTTCTACCTGTTCTATTGTTCGTAAATATTTTCCTTGTGTAGTCTACTTGGATTTGTGAATTCGTAGCACTTATTCTTTTTGGTTTCCATGTTGTGATCTAAAAATAATCTTCTTCATAACTCTTGAGTTTTATTTCCTCCATTGTGATTGTATGTTAGGAATGGGAACACTAAGAGGGGGGGTGAATTAGTGTTCACTAAATTTTATCTTTTTACTTAATCTTTAAACTGAACTTAAATTCTTAAGAACTAAAATGAACATCGACATAAAAATGAAACATGAAATCAACACATAACACCAATATGGTTATGGAGAAACCCAAATAGGTTAAAAACCTGGTGGGAATTGACACCCACTAATATTATGTACTAGTGTTTTATGATCCTTGCTAGAAGATCCTTAGCCCTGTTAGGAGTTGCTTTGCAATGTATTAAGTATAGTAGACCTTGTCAAGGGTTTGACCTTGTTAGGAGTCTTTTATAATAGTCCCTATTAGGGGAGAGGATGCACTATCCTAGAGCTCACTACTCAAGTGGTGAAGGCTACAACCTTCTAATCTCAGATACACACTATATCTGTTGGATGAACTGTCACTGTGACACTGCTTGTCAAATCAGTTCCATTGATGCATTGATGCTTTGACCTCTTGCAATGCTCTAATACATTCTATAGTCTCTTCACAAAGTTCTACTCTACTTATTACAACTCTTCATCCACTTCCATTGTAATTACAATGGGCACAACTCATATTTATAGTTGCATACAAAATAAACAACTAGGTCAGCCCTTAAACATATTACATACAATGCTTTCAAATGAGTTGGCTCAATCATGTTTAAAAACAAACATATATACATGTCAAAAACCTAATTAAAATAGGCACATAGCCTTTACATCATTATAATATAACCACAACTCAAATTGATAACAGTCGGTTGTTTACTATGTTCTTCATTGGCACACACTGGCTATGTAATTTCAACTGTCTATATCTTTCTCGTACTTGCATATCTAATCATGTGCTCATAGACTAAGCATGAATATAGTCTTTCCACCTTAACTTCCATGGCATACACCATAACTCATTCGTACACACGTGCTTTGATGCTCTAAGCTTCAGGAACTTTGTACACTATCTAGTCTTCAACACTTAACTGATTTATGATCTTCTCATCAAGTTCACTAACTCAAAACTTCTATATGACTTTGTTGTCATAATGAAAACAATATACTAAGTCATATACACTAGTATAGCCAACTTTCCAAAAATCTCCCCCTTTGTCATTGATGACAACAAAGGACTATGACCAAGTTGCCAACTGTCCTTAATACAAAAAACTTTTATCTCCCTATACATATCTTTCTATCTTATATCTCCTTATACATATCTACTGTCCATATTCTATACATACTCCCCCTTTGACATTAATGATGTTAGGCCCATTTTCTGTCATTGGAAACCTTATGAAAATGGCTATTTTCTCTGCAAGCTTTGTTTTTGCTTCCTACCCTGTGTTCTCCATGTTGTCACCTTGCTCTGGTCCAAATTTTATGAGCTAAATCATAAGATCCAAAAACAAATTCAGGTTCTCAGGTCCACAGGAAGCAATCTTTAAAATCTGCCTCAGTGTCGAAAACCCACAGTGTTTCTGAAAGTTCATGATGTTTTCGGTCTGTGTGTTTTCGACCTGCATTATTTTTGACCTTCTGCTTCCTGCTTTGTGCGCTTTGGCGTCAAAAACTCTATGTGTTGTCGTTCTTCCGCTGTGTCGAAAACATTGTGTGTTTTTTACCTCCTAGTTCCTTGTTTGTTGATGTTTTCTCTAAGTACATAGGTGCGATGGGTGGTGGGGCCCAGTCCTTCAATGTTTCTTGTCATGCTTTCTCCAGGTCTCTGGGTAGTTAAATCTTCTATTCAACAATCTGGTGACTATGCTATCGTGAGATCTCTTCATGCTCGGCGGTTATCAGCTAACCTTCATGATCACACGAGCGGTTTATCGCGTAGTCACTAAATTCTTGATAGTTATGTGGCAGTCTTTGTTCTTCATGCTTCAGCACAGTTAAAGTTCAGGGAGGATCAACGGTTGTCGTATGTTCACATGGAAAATTTGCATGATATTTAGCCTTTGTGCTTTTGCGACGGCTGTTGGATTTTTCTATGTGGGCATGACAGATGGCTCTTCCCTGATTGGCTGCCGCATGGCCGCATGTCAAACTTCTCTGACATGTGATCATGTGACCACCTGCCACCTGTCCATGTGGTCCTGGCTCTTTGCTTGGTTCAGTTGTCTAATGGTTTATTCTTCATTCAGCAACCTGGTGACTAGCAGTTATCTATTGATCTCCCATTTCTGGCAGTTAAGCGGCTAACATCGAGTGACTCGGTGACTATTGTCACGTGATCTTTGAAGGGTTGGTGGTTATCTGCTAACCTCCAGCAACTTGGCTGGTAGTTAGTCATGTAGTCGCTCAATGTTTGGCAGTTGGTTTGTGGGTCCCAGCTCTTTTCATTGCCTGGTGTTAGAGATTGTAGATCTACAATCGGTGTATGATCTCGAGGAATATTCTCAGCCTTTGAGATCATGCACCATCTGTTAGATTTTATTCATTGGCCGGCAGGCGCTGAGGTGGCATCATGATTGCGGAGTTAATGGTAGGGTCTATGGCTTGGTAGATTTGTTTGTGGGTTGTCACATGTTCGCATAGCCTAGAAATTGGCTATGCGATCATGCGACTAACCCCTTGCAGTGATGCGGTTGCAGAGTTGTGCGGTGGCAATTTTAGCTTACAGGCAGTGATGTTGTCTCTGTGCGGTGGTGGTTGCGGTAGCGGTCTGTGGTTGCCGCATGATCGCATAGCCCATCTCCAGGCTATGCGATCATGTGATAGGGTGCCATGTGTCCATCACAGTTGTGGAGTTATGGTGGTAATGTTGCTAGGGACTTTTCCTGTGGGGTTTCTAACCGTTGGCTATGATTTGGAGACCACGGTCACATGATCACAAAGGTTAGTTTGGTGCCTTGTGATCATGTGACCAAGCATTATTTGAGACCCATTTCCTATGGTGGTGAGAGATATGACTGCGTGACTGCGCCACTAATGTTGAATGTTAAGTTACCGAGCCCGCGAAGGTAAAGAGATCTACGGCGGGGGTATAAAGTTGGTCGTGGTTTGAATGTGGGCCATTGTTTCTCTATAGGCGCCAAGAGAGGGGGTAACCATTGGTTTTCAAATTCAAATATTAGAGACATTTCCTATGACAAGAAGGACTGGAATTGATGGTAGAGAGGACCTGAGTTGGTGAATTTGAATTTCTCCACCGTTCTGGTGTGGTCCAGGGTGCTTTGTGCATTTGCAGGGTTTTGTGTTGTGTGGAGGAGGATAGTTTTTGATTGGCTCGAGGTGTTTTGATGGTCTGATCAGTATGGTTTGTGTGGTAAATTTATGATCTTCTTGTCCTTCTCAGAGATTCTTCTCAAGTGCAAAGATCTTTCTTGTTGCTGACAGATTGGTGCTGGTTTTCCCTCCAGCAGTGTTTTCAAAATTTTGTTGAAACCCTAACCCTTACCATGGTTACCCATAGCTTGTTGCATCCTAACTTGTTTTGGATTCCAAGGTAACTAGGGGTATATGTAGTCAAGTTTTTGACTTAGCAAGGGTTCTGAATTTGGTCAGTTCTAGTGAAAGTTTCTACTTTGTAGATTTTCTCCTTCTCTCTGCATATAGGGTGCTATGTTTCCATTGCTGGTTTAGAGGATATGATACATATTTTAAGTAGGATTGTCTTATGTATGAGATTGCAGCATACTTATTCTTGTATCAGATTGTCTCCATTTGAATTTTGAATCATTAATCATACATCAAGGGTATTTGATTTGTCTGTTTGCATTGCCTAAGTGTTTGCAAGTGGAGTTGTCTTTGCAAGGATAACTAGTTCAGAGTTAGTGTTCAGATATGTATGGGCTGGGGTATCAAATATGCCTCATGCTTGTCTTCCAGTGGATGTTGGTCAATGTATTGCCTATTCCTAGGTCTTTCTTTGGATAGGTGATAGCATATCTGGGTGCACAGGTGGTTTGGTAATGTATGATCTGGTCAGGGTGAGTGTGTTGTGTTCTTGTTTCATAGCTGTCTCTTGCAGTAGGGTATTTGACTCTGTGGCCCATTGGATAAGGCACTGGTCTATCAGGGACTTAGGGTATCTCAAGGGACCTTTCAATCTTTTTAAAATCATTTCATTTCTCTCCCACCCTTTCCTTTTCAAGTTGTTAGTGTAGGTCTATAGTTTTCTTACTCACTCCATGCAAGTAGGGCTATAGCATGAGATATTGGCTTCATTGAGGTATAGGATACCTAGGAGTTTACCATTCCATAATAATCTATCTACAGGCCTTTAGTTTTGTCATGAGGTGTCTTAAATGTGCAGATAAGGCAATACTTGCCTGAGTGAATGTGGAGCTCAAAGAAGGAGGATTTCTCTTTATCCTCATCAATTGGTTTGTTTTTCTTGTCTAGCTTGAATGCCTAATCTGTGAGTGTAAGCCCAACTATTTGATTCAAGCTTGGTCCTGCAAGGAAAAGAGCCAACAAATGACAAAGGTGTATAAAAATTGATTTTATAAAAACTTACTATGATAGTACATCCAGATATGCAATCTACAGATTTTGGATCTCCTTCTTCCAAAATGTGATTACAGAATTTATAATCTATAGATGGGGGCATAAAGCATACTGTAGCTTCTCCATATTCTCCAGATCAGTGCTAGGGCCTTGATCATATGTCACCATGGTGGCATCAATCTCCTTGATATTCTGATTTAGTATGTCTAATGAGGGTGCAAGAGCATTCATTAGCTGTGTTTGTCTAGCCCTTATCTTGGTCATCACTTTTTTTTCCCCCTCAATCTGACCTTGATAGATATTATTGCACATGTTCACATCCACTGATGGATCTTCCACTGATTTCTTGATGCTTTCTATCATGGCTTCTACCTATTGTACCTTTTGTACAGATCACTAGTCAACTTGTCTTGGTTCATACATTTAGCATTGATATTTCTTCCTTTAGCTACAAACTCCTTTAGGGATGCTTGACCAACCTTTAGTGAGCTCAAGTCAAGTGCATAGTTTCCAATTAATTCACTCAATCTCTTCTTCAAGTACTCCTCTGCAACTAATGAAGAGTGCTCCCCTTAACACCACAAACACATAATAGATATAGAGAAACAACAACAATTTACAAGAACATAAAATGGGCTTCTTATTATCTCCACAAGTATGGAATTACAAAATTTAGAATTATAATATGCAAAGTCACATGGGCATTCCCCTTACAATATTCTGTAGGAAAAATCCTCAAATCATTACCCAGATCTATCTAGAACTGCCCTAGACAACACCATGAACCTTTTTTATATAGACAATTTCCACCACCCAAGAAGGTTCAAGAAAGTTAGCCAATAAGGCCGACCAAACTTAGAATTATTTTATTTTACAATTTGTTACATCAAAGTTCGCTAAAAATAAATTTTGAAACCCAAACAAAAGTTTTGAAGGAAAATTATTTTCCCCCATTTCAGGTGACCCAACTTCCAATGACCATAAGCCATCACCAGTTGACCTAATTGACTAGTATGACCCCATTCTAGAAAGGGCACGAAGAGCTCTACAATTCCTGACTCACACAAGCTCCAATCGGTTGAAGTTTTGACCTCATTTAGGGCCTCTAAAGCCTTCAAAACTAAGTTCAAAGTTTTTGTACCATGCTGCCAATATTGAAAATCTTCAATATCTACAAAACTAGACCTAATCTAGCCATGAAACTTTACTAGTAGGTTGATATGACTGAGATAAACCTCCACATGTGAAATTAGAATATTCCAAGATTGTATGACCAACTTACTAAAAATAGAAAGTTTCCATAATAGCAGTTCTACATAAGATAGCCCTTATTGAATACAAAAACATAAATATTTTTGGGTGATGCAAGATTACTCTTACCCACAAGATGCTCCTGCATCAGACACTTGAGGTAATTTGAGAAGTGACCCTATCATGGCTCAGGTGTGTAGAGGAAAATCAAGATGGTTAAACTCCTCCTTTTTCATCCATGATGAATCTTCAATAGGTCATCCTTTCCATTTGACCAGATATTCTTCATATGTCATGTTCCTTGTGCTTCTACCGACACAACTGTCTAGTATGTCCTCAATATCCTTGGTATCTAGACTAGTTGCTGGAATACTCCACTATGCTACTATGATGTCATCTTCAACACCTCCCTCATGATACTCTATCAAATCTAAAATGTTAAACATTGGTGAAATATTCAGCTTAGTAGGCAATTATACCTCATACACATTTCCTAAATCATGCTTCTTCCATTTCAGCTTGTTATATGTGCCAATTAGAAATCTATCCTTCTGTAAATGAACCATGACTTCATCTCCAACTTGAAATTCCTTATGCCTCCTTTTATGATCTACCTTAGCCTTATAATGTGCATTCATTTTGGTAATGTGCGTCCTCACTTCGTCATGGATGCTTGAACTATAGCATAAAATCCTTAATCATAAACAAAATATTTTCTCTTGGCATCATTTAACTTCTCAATGAAATAAGTAACAGGTTTACCTTCTTGTCTCATAAAAGCTCCTATTGCAGTACCACTAGCATCACAATCTACTTGAAACACCTTATTAAAATCTAGAAGTTCTAAAATAGGTTGTTTTGTAACTTTTTGTTTCAACAATTGAAAACTCTTTTCTACCCCATTAGTCCACTTAAACTATTTTCTATCCCATCTCATTGTTTCAGTCAAGGTTCCACAAATATTGCTAAAATTTCTGATAAACTTTCTATAAAAGCTATCCAAACCATGAAAAGATCTTACCTCTATAGCACGCCTTGGAGTAGGCCACTCAAGGATAGCCTATACTTTCTCTAGGTCCATTTTTAGACCTTCTGCTGAAACTAAAAATCCCAAATACACTAACTCTTTCTTCACAAAACTGCACTTCTTCAAATTTATCAACAATTTCTCTTCTCTTATTTTCTCAAACATCCTATTAATATGCATCATATGCTCCTCCAATGTCTTACTAAAGATCAAAATATCATCTAGGTAAACAATGAAAAACTTACCCAGAAATTATTTTAGAACCTCGTTCATGAGCCACATGAAAGTGCTCAGTGCATTGGTTAGCCCAAAAGGCATGACTAACCACTCATACAGTCCTTCCTTTGTCTTGAAGGTGGTCTTCCATTCATCTCCTTCTCTGATCCGAATCTAATGATATCCACTCTTTAGATCTATCTTTGAGAAATACACAGCTCACTCAAACAATCCATAATATCATCCATTCGTGGTAATGGAAACCTGTACTTGATTTTGATCTTGTTTATTGTGCTAGAGTCTATACACATCCTCCATTCCCCATTCTTCTTTGGTGCTAATACTGCTAGTACAACACAGGGACTCAGACTCTCTCAAATCAACCCCTTTTGTAATAACTCATGTACTTGTCTATTCAGCTCTTCACTTTTTGCTAGTCTCATTCTATGTGCTGCCTTATTTAGAAAACTAGCTCTTGGAATCAGGTCCATCTAATGACTGATCTTCTTTACTGGTGGTAATCCATCAGGTACATTATCAGACATAATATCTTAAAACTCATTAAACAAATCTACAACTTCTATAGGTACATCTTCTACTTCCTCTTTACCAACTTTTGGAATTAAAGAAAAACACACATGCTCATGCCTCATACCATCTAAGAATTTTTTTCCATCAAAAAAAGTTATTGTTGCACTACCACACACCTTTTCTTCTATGTTATTGAATAGATTTGTCTTATGTCACAATTCATCCTTTGTCAGGGAATAGGTATTCACACAACCATCATGTACAACACACCTATCAAACTGCCATGGTCTACCCAACAACATATGACATGCATCCATAGATATAATATCACATAGTACCTCATCATGGTATCCACCAATCTTGAACTTCACTAGGAATTGTTCATTGACCATGACCTTGTGGTCATCCTACACCCAGGCAATCTGGTATGGATGTGGGTGTTTCTATCTCTTGAGCTTTAACTTTGTCACCATCTCTTCTAACACCAATTTTTTAGTGCTTCCACTATCAATAATCACATCAAAACACTTACCCTCACACTTGCATCTAGTGTGAAACAAGCTTCTTTGCTCAGGTTTATTCTCACCACTCAGTAGGACTCTTCTATTAATTAGTGTTTCTCCTCTTTTAGCATCTTTAGAATGTGATGATCTAGCATCTTCATCTACATGTGAAACTCTACCCTATCCTTCAGTCTCCTATCTGTCCTTCCTTGGCATTGAGGACATTCAAAGGCCCTATGACCTTCTTCTCCATAGTGAAAACATGTTCCATAGAAGCCTCATCTTCCAGATCCTTGTCCTCTTCCTCTTCCTCTCTGATCTCTATTATTCTGATCTTGGAAATGATTAGAATTGTTTCCTCTCTGATTCTGACTGCTATTGGCCTCATCCTTCTTTTTCAGATATTCATTTCAGCCACCATACGACCGCCCACCAGATCTTCCACCATGACCTCTTCCATTTTGTATGCTCTCAAACTTTTTGTTTAGTTTTTCCTCTACTTTTAGGGAAAACTAGTATACCTCTTCAATACTATTCATTTGAACCAAATTCAACTCCTCCTAAATGCTCAACCTAAACCCATTAAGGTAATGGCCATCTTTCTCCTTATTAGCTTCCGCATGGCCTGTTCTGATGAGGAGTCGATAGATCTCCTCTATATACTCCTGAATAGATCTTCCTGCTTGCTTCAAACTTTGCATTTTTTTTAGTAGGTCAAGCTCATAATCAATAGGAATGAACTATCACTTCAATTTATCCATGATCTGATCCCATCTTGTGATTTTATCCTTTCTTGTTCTATTTTTCTATAATTGAATCTCTTGCCACTAGATCTTCGCATCACCTTTTAGTCTAGCCTTCACAAATTTGACCCTATCAGGATCCTCAACATCTTCATACTCAAAATATTCCTTACATTCATTGATCTAGTTGATCAATTCTTCTAGGTTAAGATTTCATAAAAATGTAGGAACCTCAATCTTAAGTCTTTTCCCAATCTTGGAAATGGCCCAAAAAAGTCTTACTTCTTCTTGATCAGAATTTTCTTCTTCTTCAGCTTCATCCTCACTTTGGTCTATGACATTAAGATTCATTCCTCTATGAATCTCCTCTTGCAATGCTCGCACTTGTCTCTGTAGTGCCCTAACCTCAGGTGTTACAACACTAGCTATTCTGCCACGTTCCCTTCGTGGAGGCATTTTTGTGATGTGCATTGAAACCCTAACCACAGTCCTGGTTCAAACTGCCTCATAGTTGACAATCTATTTACACACTTAGGAATTCCTACTCTAATACCACTTGATGAAGGGTGCTCCCCTTAACACCACAAATACATAACAAAAATAGAGAAACAACAATTTGAAAAAATGAAAAATGGGCTTCTTATTATCTCAAGTGTGGAATTACAAATTTTAGAATTACAATATGCAAAGCCACATGGGAATTCCCCTTACAATATTCGTATAGAACAAAGCCTTGAATCATTACCCAGATCTACCCAGAACTACCCTAGACAACACTACAGGCCTTCTTTATATAGGTAATTTCCACCGCCTGAGAAGATTCCAGAAATTTAGCCAATAAGGCTAACCAAACTTAGAATTATTTTATTTTACAATTTATTACATCAAAGTCAGCTCAAAATAACTTTTGAAACCTAAACAAAAGTTTTGAAGGAAAATCATTTTCCACCATTTCAGGTGACCCAACTTCTGAAGACCATAAGTCATTACCAGTTGATCTGATTGACTATTATGACCCCATTCTGGAAAAGGCACGAAGAGCTATATAGTGCCTAACTCATGTAAGCTCTAGTCAACCAAAGTTTTGACCTCATCTAGGACATCTAAAGCCTTCAAAACTGAGTTCAAAATTTTTGTACCATGCTAGCAATACCGAAAATCTTCAATATCTATAAAACTAGACCTAATCTAGATATGAAACTTTACTGGTGGGCTGATATGACTGAGATGAACCTCGACATGTGAAATTAGAATCTTCTAAGATCATATGACCAGCTTACTAAAAATAGCAAGTTCCCATACATAGAAGCTCTACACAAAATAACCCTTATTGAATACAAAAACAAAATATTTTTGGGTGATGCAAGATTCCTCTTACACCTAGGATGCTCGTGCATCAACAACTAAGGATGTAGATTCTTCTAGGCTAGAGAAGTTTCCCTTGAACTATGAAATTAATGAACTGACATCATCAATTGAGTGTACTTTGGACACTTTCTTATCTACAGGTAACAAGTTGTTTAGAATGTTCACTAATTCTACTAGGAGGGGATTCCTCATGACTTGTTTTTCTTTGGCCTTCTCCATAGTTAAGATGTTGAACTTAATGAGGTCTTCTTCTCCCCATGAGTCCAAACTAGTTGTGTTAGGTGTCAAAATTGACAACAATGTTGCTAAGGGAGTAATGGGAGTGCTATCCAAGACTTCTTGTTTTACCTTGATTGGTTCAATTGATGTTTCTTCCTTTTGTTCACTTCCTTTTACCTCTCTTCTTTTTACTTTCAGCTTCTTTTTCTTTTTCTTCTATCTTTTCTTCTTCTTTCTCATTTGTTATATCCTTAATCAATATTTCTTCTTGATGAGTAGGAGTGTTAGTGCATAAAATTTCTGCTTCTTGTGTGCTCACAAAAGCTTCTTCAAACTTATCTAAATTAGTGTCAGTGGCCGCCATGGCTATCTCTACATTATCAATGATAATGGTGCTATCCTTTAATGACTCTGTCATGGACACAAACTTATCTACCTCTATTTGTGTTTCTACTATAGGCATTGAATCTTGAGGACCTATCACTAATGTATTAGTGGGCTCTGCCATGTTGACTTCCTTTAGGGGTACTTGTGTTGTGGTGTAGTAGTTGGATACATGTGCTTGTTCATGAATAGTTTCTCGAATGCCTTTTCTATTTCCTTAGCTACCAGTTCATAGTTTTTGTCCATAATGTGCAAAGTCCTTTCCTTTGTTCTAAGATGAGGCTTCACTAAGTATAACAACAAATACTTCTCCTCTAGAGAACATACAGGGAAGGTATCATCTAGAATCTTTTCCCTTATTCTTAGATCTTCTTCAATAGCCTGTCTAATTTGGGAATTCTAGGATGTTCCATACATTGTCAGGGATCATAGTCTTAAGTTCCAAGATTGTCTCCTTGAACTTCAGCATGTGTTTGACTAACATACCATGTATCTCAGATTTGTCTATCTCACTATATTTTTCATAAAACTTTTCTACTTGATAAATTCTTCCTACACCAATTATTCTTGCACTTAGCACACTGAGACTAGATTTGAAACTTACTTTAGGAGGTGCTTGTGAGTTCTTCCTATTTCTTGTGACTCTTGAAGATGGATGAATAGTGTTGATCTCTTTCTTCCTCTTTGACATTGCCTTATACTTAGGAGGAGTAGTAAGGTCAATGGTTTCTTTGGGCACAGAAGGAGTATCATCAGTTTTACCCTTTTGTTCATTAGATTTTTCTATCTTCACCTTCTTCAACTTAAGATCATTTGATTATGCCTTTGCTGCATCTACGCTTCCTAATTCCAAAGAAATATTTTGTTCTCTTGATTTGTCTAGATCTATTTGAGACACTCCATGTATTCACAAGATTTTTGAGGTAACTTTAGCAACCTTTCTTTTTGTTGCTACACTGTTTAATACTGCATCAACTTCTCTAGTTTTCTCCTCATAGGTTCCCCATCTTGGCTCATTAGGGTCTTTGGGTGCTGCTAACAAAACTTGAGCATAAGCCTCTAGAATAGGCTCTTCCACTTCATATCCATGTGGATGAATCCACTTTGTTCTTGGTTCCACTACCTCTATGCATGTTGTGTCTGTTTCAACCATAAAACATATAGTATCCTTATATTTCTCAACTTTCTTCTCTAGTATGCTATACCTCATCTGCATCTTAGCTCTGAATGTCTTCAACTCTAGAGTCATGAAGTCCTTCAAAGTTCTCTCACTACATGCCTTGATGGATATTTGAGGAATTGTGGGAATGGATTTGTCTAGATACAAATCAGATACCTTTCCAACAATGTCAAAATACATATAGATGATTAAAGACCCAAATATGAATATCTTGGTCTTATCATGCTTAATTTCCTTGATGTTGTCAATTAGCTGTATGTGAAATATTTCACATAGGTCAAACTCTCCATTCTCTTTTATAATTCTTATGGTTGCAAGAATTGTAGCCGCAGACATACTTTTCACCCTACTAGTGTGTTGAAACCTATAACCAAGTATCATAGACATCAATTTGATGTCGTCTTTCTCAATAGGCTCTATGGTCATTCTGCGCCTATCACTCCTAGACTTGTAGGTCTATTCACAATCTTCCTTACATCTTTACCTACTGGAAGGATGGCTCTTGTCTTTGAGAGGCTTATTATTTCATGAATTAGGTCACTAGTTATTCTAATCGGCACTTCACCTATCCAAAATAGGTCATCATGAATCCCGCTCAAAGAATTTTGATCCATTCTGATTCATAGAACTCATATGTCATAGCATACTCCACTATAGGGTGATTATTCCACCACACATACTCATCCATGAATGTTTTGTTAGGTTTTAGCATAGTTTCTATGTGCACCCTTAATGTATCCAATCCTATTGGTTCTTTCTTATAGTAGATGTATGCCCTAATATCCTCGACATGCATAATGCCCATAGGCATGTGGGGAGAATGCCCCTTCCAGGTCATCTAATGTAGATTTGAATGGATGCCTCTTAAACACATATCTTTTCTTCTTTACAACATCAAATATTGTAGGAGTAGCCATGACTTAATTGTATATCACTTTCACAGAGGTTTCCAAGAGATTCTAAAATAGCACAACGATCTAGAGTTTCTGCAACTAATCAAATGCACAAAAAATAACTTGATGAATCAAACTACAATCCTTCTCAATCAAATGCTAAGCCTCTTCTTCTCTTCAATCACTCTTAATTTGAATGCAATGAGAGATCTTCTAACTTCTGTGAACTTTAAAGTAGAATTTCTACCATTAATGCTTGTCGCGTAAACCAGGCTATCACTTGGAAATTTCTATCTTCCATTCTACAAACAATTAGCTAGTGCACTCTTGTACGAAGGTTCCTTTAGTTTCCAAAAGCTTAAGTCCAAAGGTGCATACTCTGATAGTGAGTATACCAGCCACACAAGGGTCTAGAGCTAAATTAGCTCACCCTATGACCCTAAGGGCTATTCATCAGATGTAGAGGGTGCATCCACTATGGATGCATCCAATACATACTCATCAACCTTATCCTTCTTTTCTTTCAACCAAATCATGCTTGCATCCTCTGAGGCTTTCACAAACTTGACTTCTCCTTCGAGATCCAATATTGGTTCTTCAACCTTTTTAGGGCTTTCTTGACCTTGCAACCTTGATCTACAGAACTTTGAGATGTGTCCAACCTTTTTACAAGAGTGACAAATGACTGGAGGCCTTATATTCCTCAGCACATTGACATGGGTCACCATTTTACATTTTCTAGTTGAGTGACCATTATAGTTACATATCTGACATGTAACATTCTGATAAATTCTTACATTTGATTGATTTTGATTTCTCTAATCATGCTGAGTCCTATTCTTTTTACTTGCCTTGCAATACATAGCTCTATGACCAAATTTATTGCATGAATAACAGTAGCCATTAAAAGGTCTTACCTCTATATAGTTCCTTTCTATATGTCCATGCTTGTTACATGTATAATAGGTATGGTCTACTAGCTTGTGCTCATCCTTAGGTGGTTCATTCTTATCTTTAGTTTGAACTCCAGTCTTCTTTGCATCAGTAGAGTCTTTTTGTGTAATCTTTCTTGTTCACATATTGTCAATCTGATTTTGTGCTCCATTGTATCCAATGCAGCTAGTGTCTCCTTTGGCTCTTCTTACATACAATTGAGATTCTATCAAATCAGAACTAGTGTGTAATTTGTCAATGTGATTCTTTGCTTCTTTTTATTCAGATTCAAGCTTTCTTTGATGTTTCTTAGCTCCAAGATTTCTTGTTTGCTTGCCTTAAATGCTCATTGAGTTGAAGGTTGTCTTTGACCTATTCTTCATAGACTTCCTGATTGTTAATCATCTTATCATCTGTTAGAATTTAATCTTTCCTTGGTATATTTGTATTTAAAGGATAAACCAAGGTATCCTATTGTATTCATCCTCCAGTCCAAGTGGGAGGACATGTCACATTTGTAATTTCCTTTATTAAGGAAAATAGATATTCCTCCTTATGAGGAATCCTACACTTGTCTCACACACTAGTGAAATGTGTCATACATAGAAATGGGAGTTACAATGTAACTCCTTTCTCACATCTCTATTAAAAGAGATGTCTCTCATTCTCTCATAAGATACTTCTTCCCGATTATCATTGTATGAGCTCTCTCTCTCTCTCTCTCTCTCTCTCTCTCTCTCTCTCTCTCATTCTTAGGCTTTTTTTTCCACTTTCATTATATCATGGGTTTTTTTAAATGCTTTTCCCCCTTCAAAATCTTGTCTCCTTTTTTGCTTGGATTTTTGGCGAATGCTCCTAGTTTTTGCATTAATTCATGGTAAATCTTCTTGCTCCTTTCTCATTCGATTAAATAATTTCCTACAATTCTTTATTTTGTGACTATTATTTTAACATGGTATCAGAGCAGGTTGG